>CM053029.1:385904001-385989001 GCA_028564925.1 Lithobates sylvaticus | reverse complement strand
ATGTATATATATATATATATATATATATATATATATATATATATATATATATATATATATATATATATATATATATATATATATATATATATATATATATATATATATATATATATAGAGAATAAAAAATGGTGGTTGTTGCAATTTTTTATGTCGCACTGTATTTGCGCAGCGGTCTTTCAAATGCAATTTTTTGGAAAATTTACTTAAATGAATTAGAAAATAAAAATAACCAGTAAAGTTAGCCCAATTTTTTTTATATAATGTGAAAGATTCTACATCGCGAGAATCGTAATCTTTTTTTATTTTAAGCAAAATAATCGTGATTCTCATTTTGGCCAGAATCGTGCAGATCTAGCTGATGTATTTTTTTTTTTTTTTTTTTGATGACCAACATTACCCAAAATTTTCCTCATTAGCCAGGCTGTCAGGTCTGCTTATATGTTGTCCCAGATTGGTGCTACACATTGGTTCTGTGTGACCTGCAGGCAAAGTTTCACTCCTGCCTGCAGATCTTAACACAGTTTGCGAAAACCCCACTATATTTGTGTGTTCCCACTCATACAACATACCGAAAAAAAAAAAAAACTTCGACCTTTCTCAGGTAAAGGTGTCATGGCTGACCGCAAGTTTTTTTTTTTTTTTGAACAATGTCAGTGTAAGGCCAGCCATAGACTGATCGAAATTCGTCAGGTTCAGCAGCAGCCCGCCAAATTTCGATCCATCTATGGGCGGGCTAGTTGTACTAATGTCGTCCCATCATTTGACTTCAGTGCAACCAGTCTGTTGGACTTTTATCATGTGATCGCTGCCAGTGGCTATAGTTGCCAGCAATTATCATTATATTCTGAAAGGGTAACCTCCCACTGTCAGAATACAATAGCGCAGTGGTAGAGATTCCCCCATCAATAAAGTAAAAAAATACAAACAAAATGAAAAACTAGCAGGTACGCTGATGAATAGTTTACTATAGCCCTCCAGCTGGCTATTGGTGATAATTGGACAAGTCAAATAGTGCTGCTGCTGTCTATAGACCCTCTGGGGGGCAGGAACACATCTGGACAAAAGAAAAACGTGCAAAGCTGACCTAGTGTAACTCGGCTTTAATACGGTAAAGTTAAAAACCCTACAATGGTCAAACTCACATTGTGTGGAGATAAATTCAACATAAGGATTCCACTGTGGCCACATTCCTATAACCACCTCAAGATCCCGACAGGGGAAGGGGGAGGACGTTCAACCTAGCTGCCAGAATCCTGGCAGCACACCCGAGGGTATCCACCACCATGCTCAACATGCAGATCCTAATGCACATGCACCCGGTCCAGCTCTTCGAGGACACATGAACCCGCACCAGCAGGATACAATGTGGAAGAGTGAGGACGTCGCACAGTTGCCATGACAATGTGTTTCGGAGGCATGGCCTCCTTTCTCAGGTCATAAAGTCAGTCAACCCCTAGTTGAAGAAAAGAAAAATTGCATAATCTATGGCATACTTGAAGCCCCGTACACATGGGCAGAATGTCTGGAGACATTTGCCGGTTCACAAAAAACTGGCTGACGTTCTTTCTGTATGTCGGACATGCATGCTGGAAAACCAGCAGCCAATCGACTTTCCGATCAGCGCTCCCAGATGTTGTTTCCAAACTCCAGATGGTGATCTCACCATTTTACTGAGAGGAGGAAAAGGAAGAAATGTTTTCTGACCAGACTATAGCTAACAATGTTGCTGTGATGGAGAACATTAAGAATTTTTTTTTTTAAGGGTTATAAATATAAACTTATTTGTCAGACAAATGTACCCTCTTACCTATCAATAAGGAGAGCAGAAACTAACATATATCATCGTTAGGAAGGCCTAGTGTGGGAGGGCACAGCACATAGGGGGTCAGAGGAACCCAGTACAGGGGGGTTCAGGGGGGCAAAGTACAGGGAAGTCAGAGAACCATACAGGAGGAGGGGTCAGGAGGGCACAGTACAGGGGGTAAGGAACACGGTTCGGGGGGGGGGGGCAGGAGGGCCTAGTGTGGGGTCATGCCTTGAATGTATGTATGTTTTTGGAAAACCATTACTTTAGTTTAGGTCCACTTTAGGCAGTTCCAAAAAACATTTTTTTCTTTCGTTCTGGGATAAAGGTTTTACATAAACGAATAAAAGCTGACCATTGTATGCACCTCTCAGTGATTTGTCTCTGCCTTCTAACTTCCAATTTTGCTGGGCAACTCGGTCTGTTAAAGGAAATTGAAAAATAGCATACTTGCTGGTCAGATAAAAAATTTAGAGAAAAAAAGCCCACCACAAAAACGAATGTAGCCTCCATACTTAAGAATTGTTTAGCTGCAATATCATTTTTGCTTTTGGACTTTCTTTAAAGGTCATTTTCTGCAGAAGCCCATCAGTCCTGACAAACCAGTAGTTGTTGTGCACACCACAGACACATGACCTTTATAAAAATAGACCTTATACTGCCTTCAGTTTGTGGAGACGACAGAATTTGGTCATTGAGAAAAAATACATTTTACTGACCCTACATGTTGCGGACAGTGGCTCCCATGGGTTTAATTACCATGGTGTCTTTCCATTCTTACCTGATTGATAAAGTTTGTCCTTCTGTCCCCAATCCTCCTTTTTATGTTTACACAATGCTGTTTGAATATTTGATTATTCTTTTGGTTCCTTGTATAAGCTTTATCTTGCCCCGTGTTTATATTTTACTGGAACATATTCCTTTTTATCTTGACAGCTGGCACCCCATGTTTCCATGACAGGGGCCAGGTTGGGTTGATGTGCTTCCATTTAATGGCTGGATCACCTGAGTGAGTGAAGCCAAGTAGCACCTTCAGGTTCTTTAAGTGCACAACAACTTCTGGTTTCTAGAATAAACAAAACTTAGGCTGATCAACATACACAATGGCATATGTGTGCTAAATTAAAATGTTCCCTAGTGCAGGATAAGGTGTGGATATTTGCCTTATCCATTGAGGCATTAGCTGGGATAATCAAATCTTTTCTATACAGGTTTTCTGACATGGGAGTTTGCAGAACAAAATAATGCTATATATAACCAATGATTTGGGTAAATCTACAGAACCCCCTGCAAACTTCACTTGCCAGCAGGTTTTATTTACAGTAAATGTTGCCTAGAGTTTAAGTATCTTGGTGTAATCATCTCAACAAATGGCACAGATTATGAGAGACTAAATTTAGCACTTCTTAGGATGTTTTCGAACTACGTTTAACACATGGTGCAAGCTTTCAAGCTCTGTGTTAGGTACATAGAATTTGATTTAAAATGGTATTAATGCCTCAAATTTTATATATACTACATAATTCTCCTACATCTCTTCCAGCTTAGTTTTTTAAGAATTTCTCTGTGTTTCTCAGAGAAATTTTCTGGGAACAGGCCTCTATAATTTAAGGGTTACTAAACCCTTTATTTTTTTTTTTTATAACAAACATCATACTTGCCTCCTCTGTGCAGTTGGCTTTGCAGAGAGTGGCCCCAATACTACTCTTCTGGGGTCCCTCAGCAGCGCTGGTGGCTCCTCCTCTTCTCGTGTGCCCAGTCGGAGAAGTGCTTTCCTTCGGGACACCCGTGCGGGCGTGCTCCTGAGTCCTACTGCTGCGTCTAGTGGGTAGACGGCACAGTGGTGTAGTGGGTAGCACTCTCGCCTAGCGGTAAAAAGGGTCGCTGGTTTGAATCCCAACCACGATACTACCTGCCTGGAGTTTGCATGTGCTCCCTGTGCCTGCGTAGGTTTCCTTCGGGTACTCAGGTTTCCTCCCACACTCCAAAGACATGCTGGTAGGTTAATTGGCTTCTGTCCAAAATTGGCCCTAGTATATGAATGGGGACCTTGGTTTGTGGGCTCCTTTAGGGTAGGGACCGATGTGAGTGTGGCGCGCTGCGTAAAATTGACAGCACTATATGGGTACCCTCAAGGGTTTATAATCACTTTTTTTTTAAAGCTCATTTTTTTTATTAAATTTTTTTTTATTCATGTTATGTAGAATAAGGGAGGGATATATTCCGTTTTTCTGTTTTTTTTTTTTTTTTTTTTTTGCCATCTGTGTCCTATTGGGGATACTTTCCTTTACTTCCTTTCCCATAGCCAATGCAGGAAGTCTAGAGGGAATCCCTGGTCACCAGAACTAGTGTCTCCATTGAAAAGTCCCCCCCCCCCCCCCCCATTACTCCATTACTTTTTTAGGGAAAGTTCAACATTTTGGAATTTTTCATTTACGTTCACGTTTGGTGATGACAGTGAATATAACAAATGGAGAGGTTAATCTCCCTAGCTGGGGAACATAAAGCAGTAGAAACCTGACCGAAGTTCTAATCCCTCTCCATGCTATCCAAACCTTAATTAAAAAAAAAAAGCTATTATAATTTAAAAGTGGGATTATACACTACCTCAGATATAGCTTTGCGTAAAACACTTGGGGAACATTTCTTTGACTTTCGAATCGTTAGTGTGGTCAAATTGTTTCTAATTTTTGACTGCAGCGCTGAGAAAATTTGTAGGAGCAAGATGGAAATTTTTTTCTTAGAACAAATGCATCTCTAACCCTGTGCGGTATTCATTGCAGAACATAAATTTTATTCCAAAACCCAAACGTTAAAAGTAAATTACATTTTGAAGTACTTTTAAACATTTTTTAAGTCATCGAATGTACTGATACATTTAAAAATGTTCGAAAATCTACTATTGTATGGCTAGCTTCGCACTTTGCTTTTAGACCTTGCAGAAACAACATCTGTGTAACTGTTTTTATAAGGACTCCACTTTGCTAATAGTTGATCATAACTCCTGCTACCCACTTAGAGAGGAACTTCACCCCCTGTCTTTTTCTCCTTTTTTTTTTGTTTTAATTCGCTGAGAGACTCTCTAAACTTGCTCACAGTACCAGCAAATCCAACGTTGAGCTGCTGTGTCACAAGCCAGGTCCCACACTGCCATGTTTCCTTTCTATGTCATCGGAAGCCAACTGTCTTTTCCTGCTTCAGACACTCTATCTGCATGTGCAAGGTTGCAAGGGTTGGAGAATGAAAGTTGTATTCTAACTACTGTACATGGGACAGGGTTATACAGACAATACCATTTTGTTTATACATGTACTGTATATGCTGGCCGAAACCTACAGGGCAAGATAATGGGGTTGATTTACTTAAGAGCATGTTTCCTTTCAGGGTCCATTCACACTTGGCTTAAAAAAAAACGCTGCTTCTACTGGAGTTGTGCGATCTTTGCCTGTAGAAGCAGTTCAATGTTATCCTATGTGTCCATGCACATTAGGTCATTTAGAGTTGTATTTTAAGCTCTGCATTTAGAGGCAGAAATCAAACCCTTCTGGTTTGCATATTTTTGAGAGGAGTTTTTTCTACAGAAAAAAGCAAAACACTCCTAAACTCCTATACAAAAAATGATCTATAATATGAGCATTTTTTTTCTGCCAAAAGAACTGCCGTTTTGTAAGCCCAGTGTGCATGAACCCTCAAAATGAATTTTCCCTTAAGGCCCCATGCACACGAGACGCAGATGCAAACTCTGCTGAACGCGCGTTTTAAAAAGCAGAAACCTGCGTTTAAAAACGCGCGTTCTGCTGTGTTTTCATGCCGCGTTTAGAGGCGTTTAGACGCGTTTGCGTCTATAAGCATTTGTAAAGATAACATCTTATAGACCCTCCCCAAGCTCAGAAAGCATGTATTAACTATTTCTGCCATTTTGATCAGAGTGAGCAGCAGAGAGAGCAGTTGTACACTTGCATTTGCCTCTCTTTCTGTGTTTCTTTTTTTAAATGGATCCCATATTGAATATATGTCAGGAAATGCTCCTGATGTTGCTCTTGATGCGGCAGCAATGTCGTTGCAAATTTGCATGAGAGGTCCAGAATCGGAGCTTGTCGATATTGGACCCATCCGTTCATGGCACAGCGAATGTCCGTTGGATATTTCACAAACATGTATGCATTAGTGAGTATATACGCTCTATGAACTATCTAAACTAATTACGACATTTTAAACCAATTTTTCTAGTATTTTTTTATGGTTTACCATCATATTTCTGAGTTTTCTGCTCCAAAAAATTGGGTTCCTTTTAAAAAGGCTTATAAACGCGGCTAAACGCAGGCACCTGCGTTTAGCCGCGTTTATAAGCCTTTTTAAAAGGCTGCGTTTTGCGTCTGAAGCGCAGAAAAGCAAAGTGTCTGGACGCATTTTTTTGCTTCTGGAAAAACGAGGTTAAACGCAACTGCATAAAAACGGGAAAAAACTAGACTGTTACATGGACACATAGGATAACATTGCATGCGTTCAGGTGCAGTTGAAAAAAGTGTCCAACTGCCTCTGAACGCGCGTTTAACAGCGTCTCGTGTGCATGAGGCCTAACGCTGAATGATGTGAAACAAAGGAAAAAAAAGAAAACGTGTAAATCCACCCCTCTGTGTCCCAGGGGAGAACATTCCCATCACTTCCTGCACTAAGAGGGGTTCCGTGCCTTCCCCACCCTGGTTTTGGCCAGCTCTGTACTTTAACCACTGTGACACAAGCAACGAAGTTCACAGGGTCTGTTTGTCTACCCTGAGCTCTGTCAGTCTTTCTCACGAGAAGGCGAGAATTCAGAAGCGGACTGTTCTCTAAAAACTTTGCAACCCATGTTGTAAATTTATAACACCATCTGTAAAGTACCACGTGCATTTTTAATGCAGAGAAAGTATTTAGTCCCACTACTCCTAGTCCATGAATAATTTTGATTTTGTTTAGTAAAATTTAAGTGTTCTATAATCAGTTAATACATTTAATTAGAATTTCGCTAACACAATTCACTGCAATTTCATTGCAGCAGAGAGGTGGTATTTTGGCAAATAACATGACCAATTAGTCTAAGTAGCGCTGTTTCAGCACTTATTTTGCATATGTGCTATTCTGCAACATTGTCCATAATGCACACTTATATTTATGCCGCAACAGTATGCCAAGATTACATTTGATTTTTCCATTGGGATCTAGTCTCATGGACAGATGTACAATTTTGATGATTCTTTTTATTTTTACAAAAAGGATTAGGTTAAAAAAAAAATACATCAATGCTAACAATGAAAACAAAACCCTGCCTTTTACTTTTTATACATTTTAAACAATCAGGCTGGGTTCACAATATTGATGCATGTGGCTTACAGCAGGGGTCCGGTGCATCACCGTTTCATGTCTAATTTCAGCCCAAATATTTTGGGCTTAATTCGGACCTGGAAAAGACCAAAAGACTCACAAGACCCCTGTGCAAATATGCACCAGAGCCGCATCGGAGATATGTGACCCGGCTCCATAGAGAGCCGGTCACAATCTCCCACCATGCGACTTGGATGCGGAAAAATTCACATCCAATTCGCAATAGTGTGAACCCAGCCTTAGTCAACAAATATATTTTTTCAAAAGAACTGCTTAATTAGCCATTTTCCTAAATCAATTATACATGCACAGTACATGGAGTATTACCACTTGCTGTTAGCATTTGTGCAATATTAAAGTGTATTTAAATGTTTGCAGACAAACTGGGATAGCACCTACTTTTATATTTGTTACATGTCTGCATTAACATAGCATAACAAAAAAAAAAAAAAAATATATATATATATATATATATATATATATATATATATATATATATAAATAAATTAGAGCTGATCTCTGTGATTGCAGCTATACATCACTGGATCTGGGGGGTTAGAAGCATCTCTAGTCCTGTGACAGTTCAAGGCTTCAAGATGAGCAAAATATTTTGGCACGTTTTCCCTTAGGGCTTAACCCCAAGGATGCCGTTCTCCTTGCAGATAGGTGAACATTGAGCTTGGCTCTCAGCTCTATCTTGTCTGCATTCCTTACTAAATATTGGTGTGCAATATATCCCCTGCCTGACACTTGTATAGGAACTTTCTATGGAACTTTTCCTATCTAGTCATGCTGACTCTTGGATTGAGTCTTGGTTCCGTGTGTGGGCTCAGAAATGACTGTTGCACACCTTGTGAGGTGATTTTGAATGAAGTCATTCTCCGGGTTCTTCCTGAATAGTCATAGCCTTGGCGAGGTGAATGTTTGCCCTGACAATCGTGGGTATGGAAATCCTTTATTTTCTTAAAGGATAAGTTCACCTTTTAAAAAAAATAAAAATAAATAAATGCTCATCTCTTGCAGGCAAAAAAATATGCATTTATTTTTACTTGGAGCCTGTAAAAGCATTGCACCCACAATTAGCAGGTCGTGGGTGCCATGCAGGACTCCTGCAGACTTGATCTTGTGCAGGCAGATGCACACTGACAGGAAAGAGACAATGAACTACCAGAGCACCATGGTAGTTCATTGAGATTCACCGCTTACTGTCACTGAAGGCAGCGGAGCAAGCAGCTGCCACATGAGTGGGAACATGATGCATGTTCCACCCTAAAAAAGGGTGGAACATGTAACAAGTTCCCAGAGATGAACTTCTCCTTTAACCACTTCAGCCCCGGAAGATTTTACCCCCTTCCTGACCAGAGCACTTTTTACAATTTGGCACTGCGTCGCTTTAACTGACAATTGCTCAGTTGTGCGACACTGTACCCAAATTAAATTTGCGTCCTTTTTTTTACCCCCACAGATGGAGCTTGGTTTAGGTGGCATTTGATCACCTCTGCGGTTTTTATTTTATGCACTATAAACAAAAAAAAGTCAAAGTTTTCAAGAAAATAAATTTTTTTTTTTGCTATAATAAATATCCCCAAATTAAAAAAAAGTTCATCAGCTTAGGCTGATATATATTCTTCTACATATTTTTGGTATAAAAAAATTGCAGTAAGCCTATATTGGTTCACATCTACAAACTGTGGGAAAGATTTATGGCATTTTTAGTATTAATAATGGCAGTGATCTGCGTTTTTTTAGCAGTGTTGTGACATTGCGGCAGACAGATTGGACACTTTTGACACATTTTTGGGATTGACATACAGCGATCAGTGCTATAAAAATGCACTGATTACTGTGTAAATGTCACTGGCAGGGAAGGGGTTAACACTGGGGGGCGATCAAGGGGTTAAGTGTGTGTGTGCGTGTTCCCTCAGCGTGTTCTAACTGTATGGGGATGTGACTTACTAGGGGAGGAGACATACTTGGTAGAAACAAACAACATTTATCCTCTGCCCTGACAGCACAGGGATTTGTGTGTTTACACACACAAATCCCCGTGCTGGCGATCGTGCCTACCGGCCACGCGTATCGAGTCCTCCGCCATGCAGCGGGCACGCGCCCTCTGGTGGCTCTTAAAGGGAAACTTGTATATGTTCGGGATTTCGCCCAGGAGAGCCATTGTTCAGCAGTAAATCTGCGTGAGCTGGTTGGGAACCGGTTAAACATGATGTGATGAGTTGAGGATTTGGGCCTTCTTGGATCTGGTCAGACAGGACGTTATTATTAGAAACTCTTGTCCAGGCCCAGTTCCTAGAGCCCTTTTTCTGGTTTGTTATGGTTTTAGGCTCTGAGTCTCTTCCCTTTGTGGAAATGTTTTCATTCCACTCCTCTTGTTGGGTCAGACCAGTTTTAATGCTCATGGTCTATGGTTTGGTGTTATCCCTTCCATGTCCAGACATTCGTTATGTAACAATTTTGGTCTTCAGTCCTAGCTCCCCAGGCTAACTACCTTCTGGTCTAGGACACATTTGGTGCCAGCATTGGGCAGTAGACCTTCAGGCATCCCTAGAGTGCTTGCGGTATCACTGAGCTGCAGGCAGTTCTCAGTTTTCTTGTTCACGTTTGGGCCTGTTGGTTGTTTTCTGTTGTAACCCCAAATACAGTTGTAAAATGGTGCAAATGGGACCCCCCACCTTCCCGTGACAGACAGACAGGAGTTGTTACTTTGAAAATTGACAAGGTTATATGGTACTTTGTCCACACAGCTGGGCCATTCATTTACAAAAATTGTAAGGGATAGATATATATATATATATATATATATATATATATATATATATATACACACACACACACACACACACACACACACACACACACACACACACACACACACACACACACACACACACACACACACACACACACACACACACACACACACACACACACATATATATATATATATATATATATATATATATATATATATATATATATATATATATATATATATATGTATGTGTGTGTGTTTTGTATATGTGTGTGTGTGTATATATATATATTTATGGTTGAAGCCCTATGGCCGACACGTATCTGAAGGGAAATAACTTAACCAATAAGATCTATAACATGAAAAGGGAGACCTGAAGTGTGCCTTGGTCTATGGCCGGTACGCCAGAAATAAGGGGGCATACCCTGATTAGAAATGAGTATTTGATGGGGGTGATGTTGTGAGAAATGCCCTTAAAAGGGGGAATGGGAGGGTGGGTATCGCGCACCGGAACCGACGAAGACCACAGGTGAGTGGGCCGGTTAAATACCCTCCCGGGCTCCTCCCATAAATTCAGGCCACCATGTTGGCCTTCCACTTATGGTTGAAGCCCTATGGCCGACACGTATCTGAAGGGAAATAACTTAACCAATAAGATCTATAACATGAAAAGGGAGACCTGAAGTGTGCCTTGGTCTATGGCCGGTACGCCAGAAATAAGGGGGCAAAAACTGAGGTAGGGTTTGAAGATATTTATTGCCTTTTAGTATTGACTACTGCGTGAGCTGGGCGAAGGCCCGTGACATTTCCGCCTGTGGGTCATGTATATACCGGGTGAAGCAGGCTGACTTCCATCTGCCGAGTCTCTGGATGATGTGGCCTGGGACCCCCTGCTGTGAGGCGGCTGAGGCGGCCCCGATCCGAAAAGAGTGACCGGAGTACTCGCTGGGGTTGAGGCGTAGGTTGCGGAGGAGAATTCTTACGTGTGTCATGAACTGACAAGTGCTCAAGGGTTTGACTGGAAAAGGCAGAAGGGGATCGGTGTCCCTTTGTTCTGGCAGGAGTGAGAGCAGGCGGTTGAGAACCGTTACTGGGCACCAGGCATTGCCGGTTCTGTATAGATGGATGTCCACCCCGTGGCCAGCTTGCTGAGTCTTGGAGACGTTGAGGTGGAGCACGAAGTGGTCTTGATGGCGAACTAGGTGGTGTCTGCACAGGGTTTGGCTGGTCGAGCTGTTACGGGTGAATTCGCTGGGACGTAAGAACCCATAGTAGGCCAGGTAGATGGCGGCTTGTATGACCTGGCTGAGGAGGACACCAAAGGGGGAACCAGCGAGTATGGCGGACATCTCGCGGAAGATGGCGCCAGTGATGGGGCGACGTCTGGTTCTGTTTGCTGGTTGCTGCTTCTGGACGCCGCGTAGGACGGCTCGGACGGCGTGGGACGAGAAGACAGACGGTCTAGTAGGATCTTGAAGGGCCAAAAAGTGCTGTATGCCGGCCAGGTATAGGCGGATGGTGTTGTAGGATAGGTTTAGCTGTGTGTGACAATGTGAGACGAAGGCCAAAATATGCCTGGTGTCTGTGGGTGTTGGCACGGCGTTGGTGGTTAGGAACTTGTTAAAGGTGTCCCAGGCTGCGTGGTAGGCTTTGAGTGTGTTGTGAGACAGGGACTGGTTGATGAGCTGGGTGGCCCCACGTAGGTATCGGTCTAGTCTAGGGTCAGCTGAGACCAAGCGGGGATAGGGGCGGACACCCGATCGGCCTCTGGTATCTGTCGAAAGAAGGAGATGAAGTTAAAGCGTGACAGCGCGTCTGCTGCCACGTTGTATTTACCTGGGATGTGAGAGCAATGGACGTTGAATTGGAGCCGTAGCGACAGTTGGACCAGCCTGCGTAAGAAGGACATCACCTGGAGTGACTTGGACCTGCCTTTGTTGATGATGTCTGCCGTGGCCTGGTTGTCCGTTGTGAAGTTTACCGTCTGCCCGGTCCAGCTGTGACCCCAAAGTTTGGCAGCTGCCACGATTGGGTAGAGCTCGAAAAGGGGGGAAGTCCGGCTGAAACCTGGAATTGAAAGTATCTGCGGGGGCCAAGGGCCCGCGAACCAATGGAGGCCAAATATGGCTGCGAAGCCCGTTGAGGCCGCGGCATCTGTCACCACCTGTGGTGAGAAGGGTGAGACGGCCGGGATAAACATGGATATCCCGTTCCACGAGGAAAGGAACTCTTCCCACATCGCTAGGTCTGCTATGGCCGCGGCGTCCAGTTTGAGGATCTGATCGGGGTCTTGTGCCTGTGACAGGTGGACTAAGAGTCGTGAAATGAAGGAACGACCTTGAGGGACGATCCGCATGGCAAAATTGAGCATGCCAAGTAGTGACTGGAGCTGTCGTCTTGTGCACCCTCTCGTGCGGGTGAAGTCCTGAAGAACTGCCCTGATGCGGGTCAGCTTGTCGAGGGGTAGGCTGGCCTGCATGGAGCATGTGTCCAAGACAACTCCGAGGAAGGTGATGGAGTGTGCGGGTCCGTCGACCTTGTGCTCGGCTATGGGGACATTGATATTCTGGAAGACGACTCTTAATTTGTCGAGGTCTACTGGTGAAACGTTAGGCTGCTCTATCAGTAGGAAGTCATCTAGGTAGTGGATGACTTCTGTGCATTGGGCCTTGTGTAGGAGAATCCAGGTGAGGGATTGAGCGAACGTGTCGAAGAGCCAGGGGCTACTTTTGGAGCCGAACGTGAGCTTGGTGGCGAAGTAGTACCTGTCTCTCCACTTGATACCGTGCCAACACCAAAGAGACGGGTGAATCGGCAGAAGTTTGAAGGCGTCCGATATGTCGGCTTTGGACAGCCAGGCCCCTGTGCCTGCTTTGAGGATGGCCTGGATCGCCAAGTCGACGGAGGCGTATTTTAAGGAGAACTCCTCGGAGGGAATTAGGGAGTTGAGGCTGGGGACGTGGCAAGAATGAGGCGCAGACAGGTCGTACACCAAGCGAACTTTATTTGAGAATTTGCCCTTGACAAGCCCAATAGGGCTGACTCTCCAGGTGTTGAAGGGGGGTTGTGTGAAGGGACCAATGACGAAACCTCGCTCCAGCTCGGCTAGGAGTAGTTGGTCTATGGCCTGCTCGTCGGTGGCCGCTGATCTGAGATTCCCACACTCGTAAGTAGTGTGGGGCAGGGAGACAAGGCCGGTATGGAAGCCCGCCGTGAATCCTTGTATGAGGAACGTGGCTAGTGAGGGGATGGGGTGTGAGTCCAGATAGACTCCTAACCATAGGATGTTTATGCGGCTCAGTCACAGATTTTTCGGTTTGAGCTCGCATAGATTTTTCGGGTGCGCCCTGTGGCATACGACGCACACGTGGAGCAACCTGCATTGGCTGAAGTTACACGAGCCGTAGTTGTAATTATTGCAGATGGCCGCTCCTCCCATGGTCCGGACGGGGCGTCCGAGTTTGTCGAGCTGGGGTTTCTGTGTCGGTGCTGGCGGGTTTTGTGCTGGAGCCGAGGTCGAGGGAAACTCGACCGAGTGGCGGAGTGTTGCACTGGAGCACCAGGCGGCGGTGTGCGTGGAGGATTGGCAGACTGCGCACAATGGTGAGCGCAGACCGGCGAAATGGCGACAGAATAATTCTGTGTCCATTAGGCTCCAATCTGTGGGTGACTGGAATTGCGCCATCCTGGCGGCTGCTTTTGCGGAAAAGGAGCGGTGGTAGTCATAAAATGAGAACCCGCCGTATTTGTAGCCCAGATCTACCACGGTGTGGAGATATAAATCCAGCTCTTCCCTTCTGCCGGGGGAAGCTGAGCATATGATGTCTCTAAGCATCCCAAATGACAACGCGAATTCTGGGACGGACAATTTGCGGTTGAGTCTGGGGTCTTTAGCTTTGAGGACCACCGAGACATCTCCCCAGGTATAGGCCTTGTTTTCGGCTAGGTCGTGGACTGAAATGAGAAGGGAGGCGAGGTTGACGTCCTTGCCATCCAGTATGTCCTTCTTAATGCTGGCTGGAACCAGGTGTGCTGGGCAGACCAGGGGACATGTCCCTGCGGTACCTGTGGCGACTGTTGTAGGTGGCTGTATCGCGGCGGGGCCGGGGACGGCCGGGGCCGGGTGAGATTCGAGGAGAGTCACTCTGGCTTGGACGTCCGTGACTGTGTTCGCCAAGGACGACACCATGGTGTGGAGTTGTGTTATGGCCGCAGATATAGACTGGAGGGAGGCTTGCTGAGTGCTGGGCCCTGCCATGGCAGGAGGAGGAAACAAGAGCCTGAAGAGCTCCGCCTTCCTGGCCGTGGCGGGGAACGGCACGCCCCTGCGTCTAAGTTCTGCCGTCAGTCTGGGGATGGTCCATCCCCTGAGGGACTGGATGCTGTCGCTCATGGACACTGGGGAACGTGACAAGGGGGCGGTGAGATCCTCGCTGCCCGCTTGCGACATGGTCCTCGGATGGGCTGTGCCCTGAGGCGATGTCTTGAGGCGTCTAAGGTCGTAAGAAGGTCGACCGGAGCTGTTCAAGGGGATGAGATAAGCCAAGACTGTTTCTTTCCTTGTGTAAACATACGTACCCAACTGCTGTGCTCTGGAAAGGACAAGTGTGCGCACGTACGTGGACGTGCGTACACGGTAAGTTTTTATATTTTACCTGGAGAAACACCGTCCAACCTGTGCAGGGTGGACCTACTGAACTTGGACTGACCTAGGGAAGAAAAAATAAAGAGAACTGGTGAGGTGTGCCTCGTGGGGTGTGTCCCCCGTCTGTGCATATACACTACTTATTATTATTATTTTTTTTTTTTTTTTTTTTTTTTTTTTTTTTTTTTTTTTGAGTGAAATGAGAAACGTTTGTGCCATGTCGTGGGCGCAAGGTGTCGTTTTATGAGTGTGACTGCTGATTGCCGAGAATTTTGGAATGAAATGAGGCCAACTCGACTGGGGTACGTTGAGGCGAACTGATGCATGGTAGATGCCATCGGATTCGGATCAGGACGTTTTTGTTGTGACAGCGAACTGATCGGCATGACAGAAGTATGAAACGGTCGAGCCGCGATGGCGACTGTAGACGAACCAGACTTCTGGAGCATGTACTGAAATGAGGCCAACGGATGTTCAGGGCGCATCGGTCCGAACCGGTGCGCAGCGCGACTGGGTTCGAAGCGAGGTGCGGCCTGGCGGTGAGAGAAATGAGGGGAACCATTCCCTGAGGTGCTGAACGGTCGGTCGGGTCTCACGACCGACGACGAGCAGACTCAGGGGTGGTTACTGAAATGGGGCCGACAAACCTGGGGTACGTTGGAGGCGAAGACCGATCCGCAAAGGTGCGACCGGTTTCGAATCAAAAACGTGACTCGTGAGGTGAAATGTTTTCCTCGTGACAGAGGCGCCGAGCGGTGAGCCTAAAAACTTTTCGACTGACAGCGACCGTACTTCTGGAGCACGGAATGAAATGGGGCCTGGGAGCATCTTGGGGCGTGCCGGTACGAATCGAGGCACCGGGGTGCGCCTAGACTTGAATCGGAACGTGATACGTGACAGTGAAATGATGCCATGACAGAGGTGTTTTTTCGACCGGTGAGTCGAGAAATTGCGGCTAACGGCCGCTCCCTGGGTCATGTATTGAAATGGGGTTCCACTGCTGGGACATGCCGGGACGAATCGGATGTGGCTAGATTCGAACGGCGTGTCGGTGCAGGACCGTGAAATGGTGAAATGACTGAAATGTTTTTGAAATGGCTGAAATGTGACCGTATGGCATGATACTGCGACTGATTCCGAATCAGGTGATGCGTAAGCGACCGGCTACTGTATGCAGATAGCGGTACGGATGCAACGTACGGGTACTAATGGAATGACTTGTGCGTATGTGAACAGCGAGATTCGTGACAAGGTAAGTAACGTTCATAAGTGAAATGGTGGTCAAACGAGACCCCTACCTGCGGCAGCCGAGCCAGATACAGTGTACAAAACCTTCGAACGAGAGCAATCCACGAGACGTCTGGCACTCACGAACGCTAGCGAAATCGAGTAGTCGGCTTAGTGACGTAGTATATCGCGCACCGGAACCGACGAAGACCACAGGTGAGTGGGCCGGTTAAATACCCTCCCGGGCTCCTCCCATAAATTCAGGCCACCATGTTGGCCTTCCACATATATCTCTCAATAGTTTGCGCAGCGCTTAACAAAATAAAGGTAGACATTATACAGTTACATTGCATTTTTGGTACAAGAGGACTCAGAGGGCACTGCTCATTAGAGCTTACAATCTAAAATATATATAAATGTCTCAACATTATCAGACCCCTATATTCCTACTCATTTGGATCTATCAGTCTACTTCCAATCCATCACATTTTAGGTCAGGAAGCTTTAGAGGTAAGTGGATGTAAATGGATGAATGTCTATTTACATCAGCCTGTTCATAAACTTTACATGAAGCTTTTGATGAGGTCCACTCGACACACTGACAGATGGGCCTGATTTTAAACCCCATGTGAAAGTTCTATTCATATGTGCCCACATTTGCTCAGTGAAGGATAAATTCACCTTTGTAACAAGTTACACCTGCACCCGCTGTCCACAATTTAAAAAAAATAAATAAAAATGCAGCCGTGAGGGGCTCTTCCCACCTAGCCGCGTCATTCATTCACAGAGTTCTGTGAATGTAAGAACTAAAAGTAGACTGCCTTTACATCTCTCAACTTGTAGTTCTCAATGAACCACCAGGGTGCTGTTGAGCACTCTAGGTAGTTCATTGATGCTTCCTGTCAGTGTCTTGTATGAGCAGACAGCTTACACTGACAGTCTGCAAGAGCCTTGGAATGCACCCATGATCTGCTGACTGCAGATGCAATGCTTTGCATGCTCCTAGTAAAAAAAAAAAAAAAAAAAAAAAAAGGTAATTAAATGCACATTTTTAAACCTGCAAAAATTTGCATTATTTTCTTCACAAAGGTGATCCTGTTAATATACCACATATAAAAGGGCGTTGCATATATGAGATGTTAATGGAAGACTGTCTGGCGCACAAATGCTGAGATATTCAGTTAAGACAAAATTGATAATATTTTTATTCTTCCATAGAAACTAATATATGTGCAGGTCTCTGCTATATTACATGCCCATTGTGTTTTTAAGAAAAAAAGTATATACCTGTAATGTAGGGTTTAATATATTGAACTTTTTTAATTTGCAATAATAAAATTATACAGGTTCCCATGACTTGTGGTTACTGTAGCCAATGATTTATATTGTATATTACTTCAGATCCACTATTTATAATTCATTTTGATTCTGAATGCTTTTCTTTTAAAAATTTCTCCCATTTTACGCTTTAGTTCTCTTCTGTTAGATGGCATTTCAGCTATATCTTTTTCATTTAGTCTTGAAGATTTTTATAGAAGAAATGAAAACAAATAAATTGCAAATGAGAATCATGCTGCTGCTGCTGCTGCTGCAAAGATTCTAAATTGATATTCACTGATTCAAAAAGAATTCAAGCCAGATGTCACTTTGATTACAGAAATGCATGACGTAAAGGTCTCAATGATCCTCGGGCTTCTTGTGTACTTACTGTATCTCTTCTGCTCTGCTTTTTTTTTTTTTTTTTCTTTAAATGTAGAATGGGATTTCCCTTTTTTATTAGTTGGTAACCATCTATTTTATACATAGTATAATTGTATGTATTCTTAAAATGTATGCACTAAACACCAGATGCAGCCTGAATGCTGTCTTTAAAAATCTAACATACATTAGTTTTTATGCAGCTTCCACCTACTTTTAAAATGTAGAGCTGGCCAGCCCAATTGTAAATAAATAATTTTACAAATGTTCCTGATGAATCTGAACGTTATTTTACTTCAATTACACTGTCGTTCTATTCCATAAAGGGTCCTTTTACACTGAGTTTTTCAAGTGTTCTTCCGTTTAAAAGAAGCGCCTGGAAAGGCTCAAGAAAACTGTTACACTTAAAAATCAATGAATTTGTTCACACTGGGGCGTTGCACTTGCCTTGCGGTGAAAAAAAATCCTGCTTGCAGTATCTTTGGCGCATGTTTGGAGAGCTAAAAAAAAAAAAAATAAAAAATAAAAAACGCACACCTTCCGCATTACTTCTGACCCTGGCAAGTCTGCATTACTTGCTCCTGACCTCTGAACTCTACATGGTTCCTGACCTCTGCATTCTGGGTTACAGTTTTTAGATCTCTCAATGCTGCAATACCTGTAACTGACCCCTGCACATGTGATACTACTGACCTCTAAACTTTTTTGTTACTTAATCCCAGGGTGGATTTGATTTAAATCAAGTCAATTTAAATCCATGATTTAAATCGCTAGTAAAAAAGGCTTGATTTAAATCAACTCGCTTTAAATCCTAATTTTTAAATGGCAACTGTTATCTCTGTCCCGCAGTGGCACCTCCTCTGACCCGCTGTTGACTCACCAACAGTCCCATTCACTTTAGACGGCTGGTGACACAACAAGGTGAGGGACGTGGCGGCAGCAGGGGAGTGAATGCCCGCTAACAGGTGCTACCACGATGGATCTGAAATAACAGGTGCTCTTAAAATGTAAGGACTCATTCTTGCTTCTATGCATTAAGATTACAAAACCTTCTGTGTAGCATCCCCCTAATTACCTACCTGAGCCCCTTCTCTCTCTCCAGCGATGTCCACAATCCCCTCAGCCGTCCAGGACACTCTTCCTCTTCCTGTCTGAATGGATACACAGAGCTCTGACTTGGCTTGGGTGCCCCCTGTAGCAAGCTGCTGGCTGAGGGGCACCAAAAAAGGAAAATATTGCAGAATATACAGCCCCGTGCAACATAACTAAGCTCCATTTCATGCTGACTAAATTATTAATGCATCTTAAATAGAAAACGATCTTTTAGATTTTTTACTCCAAAAGCATTTTATTAAAATTAATTTTGATAAAAATCCAGAAAGTCGTGTTTGTGTTTTTTTATTTTATTTTTTTTTTTTTTTTTATATCATTGTTTTATATCCACCCTGCTTAATCCTGACCTATTACCTGTTTGCTTTCTCCTGCCTTCTGAACTCTGTGTACTTACTGTTGATGTCTATTTTACATGCTACTGACCTTTCCATTACATACTACTGACCCCTGCACTGTGTGTTACTTAATATTTTGCACTATTTACTACTGGCTTCTAAACTCTATTACTTTTTACTCTTCTCTGAACTCTGCAATACATACTACTGACCCTGAACTCTTCAAATCTTTACTTTTTAAGGAGGGATTGTTAGGTAATCTTTGATATGTTCATTGTTAATTTGTTCAGGTAGATTTCCACCATCCCAGGGTTCATTTAACCCTTTATGATAATGCAGACCTGAACAACAGACCATGGCGAGATTGCATTTTTGCCGATTTTGATTCTTCAGCCTCCTCGGGCTGCCTTACAAAAGCTGCTGTGGATTCTTGTGTTTAAAAGCTGTGTGTTTGTTTTTTTTTTTTGTTTTTTTAATCAGCAGCTACAAACACTGGTAGCTGCTGACTTTTTTAATAAGGACGCTTACCTGTCCAGGGAGCCTGTGATGTCGGCCCCTCGAGGACAAACTATCCATCGGATCGGGTGCCGTTGCTGCCATTCCAAGGGAAACCGGCAGTGGAGTCTGGCGGCTTCGCTGCCGGTTTCCGACTGCGCGAGTCGCGCGCCGCTTTGTGAATGGCCAGCTTGTCTTCTGGGACGCACACAGGTCCCAGAAGACAGTGGGGGGGGTTTGCCACAGAAGAAGACGTGACGTCCTGGGCCACGGGTCGGCTGAATCAGAAGTAGATTCAGTGCTTCCAAAAAAGGTACTAAAGAAAATGGTTTGAAATATCCAAACACAAGGGGTGGTCTTTCGTTTAAGACCACCTCTCAAAAGTGGGGGGAACTCCGCTTCAGGTTGTCTTAAGTTCACGCGTGGCACCACTGACCTTGCTGCAGATGTCAACTCTGTTGTTTTAAACATAGTATTTCACTCCTGTGGATTCCTTTCTAGTGTTTCTCTGTATTTGTTTTCAATATAGAAGACATGGTACTGACCTGAACATTGACTCATTGCCTTTGTTATTGTAGTAAATCTAAGCAAATTTTAGCTGGTTTTGTCAGGTCTACCCTAATAAGTGGGGTCACTCTGCGTATGCAAGCAAAACACAGGACTTTGGCCCATGGTGATGGGGGTTCCTTATGTTGTCGTGTTTGTTGGGGACCACCTCTGACTCATGGGTCATGAACTTTTTTTTTTTTAATCTCTAAATCAGCTCTTTGGTCTTTTCTGAACTCTGGTATTCTCCAAGGCTCTGGACCCAGTCATAACATTCAGAATAGAGGTCGTTATGGGGTTTTCTCTGGCCGATGCCGATATTTTGAAATCACGGCGGCTGATATATGATGCCAATTTTTTTTTTTTTCCCTTCATCTCATAAAATCGTATGTATGTTCTAAGTGATTTTCTAGCAGAAAATACAGGATTTTTACTTACACATAAGTGTCAGAAAAGATTTAGTCTTTAAATGGTTAAACTTGGAACTCCTACACAGGAGTTCAGTCCATCGATAAGTATAAACATTGTATCTCTTTTAGCTTCTTTTCTCAGACTTGGAGGACTGCCCAGATAGTAGAGACACAAGTCGCTCCACGGGAAGACTTCAGGCAACTTGCATTGACTTCTATTACAGAAGTCATTTGCAAGTCGCGCTGAAGTTTTAAATCAGCCTTTTTTATCAGCACAATCGGCCGATGCTGATTAATTAAACGCCAAATATCCGCCGATATATCGGTCGAACTCCTAATACAGAATTTTATTCTTTCTAACCTATGTGACCCTATGCTTTACGCCTTGCGCTCAACATACATGAGCTTTTTTTTTTTTTTTTTTTTCTGCGCATTCTTGAATTTTTGGCCCCATAAAGTTCAATTAATGTTCCCGTAAACATGCAATTCGTGCATCTTTGATACACTGAAATACTTAACTCCTGCTCCAGAACTGCTCTACTCTCTTTGCCCAGACCAGCAAACAAAACGCCTAAAGCTTGATACATGTGCAAAAAGGCTTGTGAAATGCCTGAACCCCCAGATAGGGCTCCTAATGTATGCTCTGTGGGCTTTTGCTTATCTTTTGTCTCTGACTGTTTTGCCATCCTGCGTCACAATCTCTGGCTTTGACATGGATGTTAAACCCAGGGAGCATCTCCTAATTGGAGGCTACTTTGATGTAAACTAGGTCTACTACTTGCAAGGTCTATCATGATGAATGAGTATTTCACTTAATGTAACTATCATGGCTTCCACCCTAGGAGTATCTCTGTGGAACCAATCTTTTCCTTATAGTGGGGTCTGGACCAGCTTTTGGCTCTTGGCACTATCAAGGATCAAGTTTATTGCCCTCTCAGTTTTGTTTCAGAGATTGTTGACTTTTCACTCCTTGATTAACTGGGAGTCCCATATGCAGCTTCCCCTGTTCACCCCCCTAGGACTCTCTGTGATGTAAAAAAATATAGTTCTCTGGGCTTCTGAAACCCATTTGAGACATTCCTCTCTTTACTCTCTCTACATTGTGTCCGTGTCTGTGTTTTTGTTTTGTTTTTCTTTGCCATAACTTTTGCAAGGCAAGTTTTGAACTGGTGGCCTAATTCTACAAGGAATTTCTTTTGGTTTAGTCAGTGATTAGGTGGTGTTAGGCCTCTTTCACACGAACGATCCATTCAGGTCCGCCTGTCAGTTTTTTTTTTTTTTAGGCGGACCTGAACGGATACTCCATAGACCTCTATGGAGCGTCGGATGTCAGCGGTGACATGTCCGCTGACATCCGACCCGCTCCGATCCGAAAAAGTGTGATGGAGGACAAACCTACTTTTACATCCGTGATTGGTTGACGACAGACTCTGCGGTCTGTCATCATCCGATCTCCCATAGGGGAGAGTGGTGCTCTGACAGGTCCGTCCCTGCACAGTGTGCAGAGACAGACCTGTCATCTTCCTGCTCAGCGGGGATCGACAAAGCGATCCCCGCTGAGCAAGTGGATGTTCACTGGGCGGATCATCATGGATCCGTCCCATGTGAAAGAGGCCTTAGAGTCCAGGACTTCCTTCTTGCCTTAGGTTGTTTTTGCCTTTTACTTTAGCTATGATATAATTTTTCATTCTGCTTTCTGGCTCCGGTTCATCTCCCTCCACTGTCTGTCAGTAGGTCAGACTGTGTCTCATCTCTCAGCCATGGATTTTTTTTTAGCTACCTCCCACCCGCTGTATAGAAAAAAATGACGGGGGGGCGGGATGCTCCGTTGCAGTGCTAATTTCGTTAATGAAAACATTTTTGTCAATTTTCGACAGCGTCCTTTTTACAGTGATAAAAACAAAATGAAAAGTGCACCATGTTTTTGTTCACTGATGAAAACTGACTAAAATCAATTCTGTTTTCGATAAGTAACGAACACGAAAATGTGAAGGAGGGACGTTCACCCTCGTGAACTTCTGGTTTCCACGGAGCTCCATGCTTGGCAGTTAGCACTAGGGATGTTGGCTGCATCTCTCACACGAGTGACTGCTTTCTGTTCTCCCAGCCTGGGCTACGAGCATCTTGACCGCTCATTCCCTGCCCCCCCCCCCCCCCCCCCACAAATGAGAGAGGCTGGATCTGCTCTCCCTCCCTCTGTGCCCGCCCCTCC
This sequence comes from Lithobates sylvaticus, assembly GCA_028564925.1. Taxonomy (NCBI): domain Eukaryota; kingdom Metazoa; phylum Chordata; class Amphibia; order Anura; family Ranidae; genus Lithobates; species Lithobates sylvaticus. The sequence goes on along the minus strand of CM053029.1, from coordinate 385,966,388 downwards.
CTCTGTGCAGCCAGTCTGTGCGCTGTATATGTGAAGAGGATGTGTGGGCGGGCAAGTTTCAATTTAAGCAGCCTAAATATGAAGCCGCAAACTGAGCATCCGGGGACTGAATGAGCAGTTCAGCGCTGTGACTGTACTCTCCCACTTCTCCTTCAATTCCTTCCTTCCATCTCCCCCCCCCCCCCCCCCCTCTTTCTTAGGTTGTCTCCCAGCAGAACCTTTCCTTGACTGCAAGCATAGAGCTTTCTTTCTTAAGTCTATAATAGTACTTGGCTCTATGCATTTAAGTGGGCTCACCATGCCATTACCTTGAGGGATTGACATTTAGGAGGTTAAAAATGGCAGTGAGGAAATGTGATGTCACCTCCTCACTGCCTGTCAAAATGCCTCTGAAAAGTGACCTGAAAAACCTGTTTGCTTGCAGTTTTCCTGCATGTTACTCCTGGTTATAGCTGCAATCCCATAGAAAGACTACTAATAGGTTGCCCATTTTTGACATATTTTCTGAAAGTGCACCAAAAGTCCTACATTCTGTATCTTTTGGTGCACTTTCAGAAAGCTCTACAAAAACATGCAACCTAATAGTAGTCTATGGGACTGCTGCTATAACCAGGAGTAACCTGCAGTAAAACTGCAAGTACACCACCACTGTGGCCAAACCACGGCATACCAGTGTGAACCCAGAGGGTTGTTCACACTTGCAGCAGGCACCGTCTCTCCACTGAAAAGTGATCCATGCTCAGGTCACTTTTCAGAAGCATTTGACAGGCAGTGAGGAGGTGAAATCCCATTTTTTTTTTCCACTGCCTCTTTTAACCTCCTAAATGCCAATCCCTCAAGGTAATGGCATGGTTCACTTCCAACTCCACCTAATTTCCATAACTATCCTTTGGTATTGGATGTGTTCTTACCTTAATTTACGCACATCTAATACCTAAAGAGGGCAACTAAAATAAGGTGGAGTTCAAAATGAATTTACACATCTACACGGAACACTTAATAAGAACATCTACCCTACTACCCATCTACACTACCCTGCACTGTGGCACGCTAGACAGGAGAGAGCCTAATGTGTTGGGGGGGGGGGGGGTGACGCCATGTTTTACTGCATCAGGTGACCCCCCAAACCTAGTGACGCCACTGATTACAGACTTGCGACCACCCACAGCAGAGCACTGAGTGTGTGTGCATTACAGGCCTTCTCTCAGACCACTGTCCAGGGCACTGTGTGCATTGCAGGCCTTCTCTTACCACCGACCTTACAGAGCACTTTTCATTCCAGGGCTCCTCTCAGACCACCATCCAGAGCACTGTGGTGCATTACAGGCCCCCTCTGACCACCCAGAGTGGCTAAATCTGTATCTGTGAATTTGTTCAAACCTTAGGAGAAAAATTACTTATTTACAAAATCTTCTGACAGAAACAAACTTTTTTAGTTTTTGCTTTAAAAAAAGAAAACAACCCCAGTGGTGATTAAATACCACCACAAGGAAGGTCTATTTGTATGGACAAAAAAATATTAAAATTTTATTTGGGTACAGCGTTGCATGACTTGAATTGTCATTCAAAAGTGTGACAGCGTTAAAAGCTGAAAATTAGCCTGGGCAGGAAGTGGGTGAAAATGCCCTGTATTGAAGCCGTTGGACTGATTTGATTTTGTTATCCTGTCGCTCCTGCTTCTCATTCCACTATCTCTAGGTGGCTAAGACCGACTGTCATTCAATTTATGGTCTGTAGGATTGGGTTCCACTCTTTTTCCTTTAAAGTTCACTTTACTAGCTTGTGCATGCTTCTTTTTTTTTTTCCAGCATTCAGCAATCCTTTTCTGGATTTCCAAGGCATGATAGAAGAGCACAGCCAAGCCACACAGGTGAAAGGGTAGACAAAGCACTGCAGCAAGGAGGCATCCATCACCAGTGTGGGCATCTGAAGCCCAGTCAGACTTTCTTCCGGGATATAGGGCAGCTGGCTACCCAGCATGCACCTCCCGTTCTCTCGCCTGCGCAGTGTGAAGAAAGCGAGGCCACTCAGCAAGGTGCGGAGGATGCCTGTTGACTGCTGGGATTGATAACACCTATATACTGAAAGGAATTCTGGTTCTGGACGACCACCCTGGTTAACTTGGGCAGATCACCGTGACCTCCGGTACTGTGAGACACCCAATGAAACACATGAAAACAGGATGTGAATTCACAAGATGTCTGAATTTATTGAGGTGAAGTTACACACAAGCTTCCAGAGGGAGTTTTTGGGTTTATTGATGTTCGTTCCGGAGGATCCCTCCCCCTACTGATGCGGTGATTGGACCAGGATTGGAACTCCACTGAGGAAAAGGCCCTGGCTGGGTATTAGCCACAGGCATTATTTGTCTGTGTAGCTGGTAAGCGCACATTTCTTATGGTGGTGGGTTTGCAAGAAACATCACAATTTTTTTGGAACTGATCACAAGTCAATATCCTCACTAATTGATAAAGACTCTCATTGGAAATTGGATTGAGCAATATTGGAACTTTTACTTACTATCACTGAATAATTATAGAGTTCACTGTTTTGGTTTTGGGACCTTTTAATAGTTTTTGTTTCTAATTGTACTTATGTGTATCTCACATTGTGTTGCGGCTTTTCTTTTAGGTTGTTAGGGTTTTATTTTTTATTTTTTTTCTTCCAGCTCAGTTTTTTCCTTTATTTTAAGTGCTATAAAAATGCATTGATTACTGTAGAAATGTCACTGACAGTGAAGGGGTTAACTGTGTTCCCTTGGAGGTGATTCTAACTGAAGGGGGAGTGGACTGACTAGAGGAAGTGACAGATTGTGGTTCCTAGCTAATAGGAACACACAATCTGTCATTCCCCTCAGAACAAAACACGGATTTGTGTGTTTACACACACACACTTCCGTGTTCTGTCCCTCGTGCTCGTGATGGCTCGTGACCGGCGGTCATCGCGACCGTCGGCCACGAGCATCAGCACCCCCGCTGTGCAGTGGGGGCATGACTGATATCGTGATCCCATGAGCCGGCGTATAGCTACGACGGTTTGCGGGATCGTGCCGACCTGCCGCTGTATAATGACGACGGCTGGTCGGCAAGCGGTTATGATACTAAAGTTTTTTATTTGTGTGTTTTTAACAAAAAAAATATAAAAATAAAGAATAACATGTTACACTTACCTGCTCTGTACAGTGGTTTTGCACAGAGCAGCCCAGATCCTGCTCTTCTTGGGTCCCTCTTCTGCGTTTTCTGGTCCATCCCTCCTGTTGACTGCCCCCACAGCGAGCATCTTGCTATGGGGCCAGCCAAGCTGGGCCGCAGCTCACTGTGTCCATTCAGACAAGGAGCTGCGGCCCGACCCTGCCCCCTTTCTCTCCTCATTGCCTGACTTACTTTGACAGCAGGGGGGGCCAGTGGCACTACGCTGCTTTCAGCCAATACGGAGGGGAGTCCTGGGTGGCCGAGATACTCCTGCAACATCGCTGGATCAAGATGGAGCTCAGGTAAGTATTTGGGGGCCTAAGGGTAGCTGATGCATTTTAATACATAGAATGTATTAAGATAAAAAAACCTACCTTTACAACCACTTTAAGAATAGTTTATTCATGTGTGAATAAATTATTCTTAAGCTATTACACTTATAGGCACTTTTCTGTTTTTTCCTCTTTTTTGATATACAGTGTTTGTTGTGTTGCCCATCCCCTTTCTGGGCGGATGTAATGGCAATGCACCTGCATCGGAATTGCAATAAGAATGGGTAACTGATGGCCAAAGGCCAAAGATGCCGGAACAGAGACATTCTGGTTGTGAGCGGGTTTATCCTGTACTGGCTATCACTTGTTTTGTTGGCAGTCTCAATTTCTCTTGTAGACCGCAGTATAACTTGAAGATTTAAGATGTCCCCTGTCCTTCAAAGCACTCCAAGAAAAAGAAGATACCGGAATTGCATTATCATGAGTGTCCAGTGGCCAAAGAGAGGATTCCAGACAGGGAGAAGTGTCAGAGCAGTATGCAGTAATCTGGATTGCACAGCTGCCAGTGCAAACCCAGAGGCAAGTTTAATGTAATGTGCAAGTATACTGTATTTACAAACCATGGCAAAAGCTGCACCGCCATGCTACAGAGTTGTTGTATATAAATAGTGCTAAAATAAATTGGTATTTACATTCCTGATGTCACTGTGTATTTGTTAGCTTTACATCAGTGAGAGATCAACCAATATGTAGCTGTCCTTTGTTTTTTGTATGGCAATTGGTGTAATAATATTTACCATGTGAGCAAGGCAGCAACTCTGGCGCAAAGATTAAAAAATAAACTTTAACCAATTAAACAATTTGAGGATTACCGTAGAGGATATCTATTGGAAAACATTGATCTGAAACTTACTTTTAACTCGTATGGTTATCTGCAATGGTATTTTCTCCAGTCGCCTTTCAGGACAACCCTGGAGAGCGCAGCTCCACCCACTTTGAGGAAACACTTGCAAATTTTTCTTTAAAACTCCTCCTCTTCCACCATGGCCTCAGTTATTGTGTTTCCTCCGCCATGGATGGAAGCACTTGTGGGAACCAGAGCTGCGTTCCCTCCAGGGGAGGGGAGGTAGCCTACCTTGAGCTGTTTTTGCAGCAGACCATCCCAGCCCCCCCCTAGTACGAGCGGGGGGGGTTCCGGAGTCCCCGACCTTCTCCAGCTCACGGGAGCGGTGGCCGGCAGGAAGTCGAGGCGTCTGTACCCCTGGGGCCGTTCGAATCTCGCGCGCTGCGCGGTACGGCTTGCGGATTGGGTCTCCTGGCGGGCGGATGACGCGGCGGCCAGTGACGCGGCTTCCTGTGCGGGCGGGACGACTGTGGTTCCGGTCGTCTGGAACGCAAGGGTCAGGGGGCGGGTCTACAGACTGGTGCTTCCGCTTCCGGCGTGCGTAGTGACGCTGAGCCCGGGAAACTTAAAAAGCGGCTGTTTAATTCATTCGCCCCGCTGCGCTCTCTGCAACAAGATGGATGAGAGATCTGCAGCAACGGTGGAGACAGGCACCCCAAGCACCGGTCAGGCCCAGGTAAGAGGGGCACAATGGTGCTTTTGATTCTTCTCCTTATGGGCTGTTTTTTCTCCTGTTTGGTTGTTTTCATTCCTCCCCAAGGGGGGTCCTGTCACTACAGGGTCTGAGGTCACCTCCTTCAGTCCTGTAGTTAGGTGGTTGCTGCACACAGGTGGTTACTTTTTCTGTCTGGTGGTGGTTTATCATAGCACTAGGATTAGCAGTAAACAAGCTTTTATTTCTGTCCCTAGGAAACGGTTTCAGGGAAAGCAAAGAGAGCAAACCCTCCAGGAAAGAGATGCCCTGTGTGCAAGAACCCTTTGCGTGAATCTTGGCAGAAGGCTTTATGTAGGTCTTGTATCAAGGAGATAGTGGAGGAGGAGTCCTCGCAATACGGCGAGCTATTTTCTTCAGTGCAAGAGATAGCGAGCTCGTTAAGCTCCGTCAAGACACTTTTGGTCCACAGTCCAGCAGGACAGGGCGGTAGCCAGCAACCACCAGCAAGTCCTAGAGCATCCACCTCCAGGCAGAGGGAGGTAGCGGACTCAGAGGATGAAGGGGCAAGTACTCTCCCTTCCCTCAGAGATTCAGAGGAGGAGGTTGAAGAGGAGGATGACAGCCGTGGTTCCAGGTACAAGCTGTCTTTAGAGGAGGTAGATGACCTCCTGAGGGCTATCTATACGACCCTGGACATCCAGGAGGAAAAAGTCCAGTTGTCTGTACACGATAGAATGTATCAGGGGCTGGATGAGGTTAAATCCAGGGTTTTTCCTGTTCATAAGGTGTTGACAGACACGGTTAAAAAAGAATGGAAGGACCCAGAGAGGGGTCCTTTCCTTTCTAAGAGCCAGAAAAGACGCTTTCCCTTTGACGAAAAAGAGTCAGAGGTGTGGAACAAAAAACCACGTGTGGACGCAGCCTTTTCACAGGTATCGCGTAGGACAGACTTGGCCTTTGAGGACATGGGGGTACTCAAAGATGCCATGGATAAAAGAGCAGATACTCTTTTAAAGAGGGCATGGGATTCAGCATCTGCCAGCCTCAAACCAGCTATGGCATCCACGGTAGTGGCTAGGAATTTAGAGTGTTGGATAGATAAATTGCAGAGCCACGTGGAAGCAGGCACACCACGTAAGGACTTGATGGAATCCTTTCCACTAATCCTTAGAGCGGTGAAATACATGGCTGATGCCTCTGCGGAGTCCATCAAAATGGCAGCCAGATCTGCGGCCCTGGTGAATTCCGCCAGGAGAGCTGTCTGGCTTAAAACGTGGTCAGGTGACACAGCCTCCAAGGTTAGGTTGTGTGGTCTGCCCTTTTCAGGGGATCTGCTGTTTGGGCCAGAGCTGGAAACAGTGCTGGACAGAACGGCAGACAAAAAGAAGGCCTTTCCTGCAAAGAAAAAACAGGCAGGAAAAAGGAATTTTCGTCCTGTTCAACAGTCCCGTAAGGGTGGGGAAGACAGCAAAAGTCGCTGGAACCCCCAGAAGGGTAGAGGTAAAGGAGGAATTTTGTTCAAAACTCCCTCCAGTCAACCCCCTAAGGATAAGTGACTGCTCTGCTCCAGTGGGAGGAAGGTTGTCCGCCTTCCTTCCGCAATGGAGCCAGTGTTCCTCAAGTCAATTCGTGAGGAACATTGTGGCACAGGGATACAGCCTGGAATTTTCCAACATTCCCCCAAACAGATTTTATGTCACAACCCTTCCGAGGGATCAGGACAAAGCCTCTGCCATGAGGAGCCTTTTGGAGGATCTGATTCAACAGGAGGTGATCGTTCAGGTTCCAAAGGAACAGGAAGGCCATGGGTTTTATTCTCACATCTTCCTAGTGAGAAAACCTTCGGGCAAATATCGATTGATGCTGAATCTAAAAATTCTGAATCAATCGATACGATACAAGCACTTCCGCATGGATACAATCCATACAATAACAAGGTTGTTATCCAAAAATTGCTTTATGGCCTCCCTGGATCTGAGGGACGCCTATCTACATGTCCCGATCGCCCAATCCTCCCAGAAGTTCCTCAGGTTGGCAGTGAATCTAGGGTCGTCAGTCTGGCACCTACAATTTAGGGCCTTGCCGTTCGGGCTGTCGTCCTCCCCCAGGATCTTCACCAAGGTCATGGCGGAAGCCCTGGAACCACTGAGGTTGAGGGGAATCTCAGTGGTCCCATATCTGGACGATCTCCTGTTTTTTGCGGACTCCAGGGAACAGGTGCTGTCGAATCTTCAGATAGCACAGGCTCACCTGGGGGACTTAGGGTGGCTTCTCAATCTGGAGAAGTCAAACCTGGTTCCAAGCCAGGAAGTAGTTTTTCTAGGGTACACCATCAATTCTACCCTGCAAAAAGTTTTTCTTCCGCAAGAAAAGGTGGAAAAGATCCTGACGGCAGTAAAACAAATTCAGACGAACCAGGTGGTTTCAGTCCGATCAGCCATGAGGGTGTTAGGTCTCCTTACAGCCTCTATCCCAGCTGTCCAGTGGGCCCGGTTCCATTCCAGACCTCTTCAGGCAGAAATCCTGCAGGTCTGGTCTCATCGGGTTCCACTAGAAAAGAAGTTCAGCCTCACCTCAAAAGTAAAACGGGCTCTGTGGTGGTGGCGACACACAGCCAATCTCACAAAGGGCCTTCCCTGGTTCTGGCCGCTAGACAAGCGCCTGACGACGGACGCGAGTGCCTGGGGTTGGGGAGCCCACCTAGACGGGCTGACGGTCCAAGGGACTTGGTCCAAGGCAGAGTCTCGGAGATCCTCGAATTGGAGAGAACTCAAGGCTGTGTCGCTGGCCCTTCGGGCTTTTCAGCACGTAGTAGAGGGACAGCATGTACAGATCTTGTCGGACAATATGACAGCGGTAGCATATGTCCTAAAACAAGGGGGGACCAGGAGCAGGGGTCTCATGGAATTAGCCAGGCATCTATTCGCATGGGCAGAAAAAAGCGTGGCCTCCCTCTCAGCAGTCCATCTAAAGGGCTCTCTGAATCTCTGGGCAGATCTTCTCAGCAGGAAGAGACTGGTGGAAGCAGAATGGAGCCTAAATCAGGAAGTCTTCTTGATGATCGCCAGTACTTGGGGCTTCCCCCAGGTGGACCTGTTTGCAAATCAGCAAAACCACAAGGTCCAAAAATACTTTTCTCTTCACCGAGAAGATCAGGCCATAGGTCTAGATGCATTAGCCCATCCTTGGCATTACCGTCTGTGCTATGCCTTTCCCCCCTTTCCTCTGATACCGGTGGTCCTGAGGAAGTTCAGGGAAGAGAGGACCAGCATGATTCTCATCACGCCCTTCTGGCCAAAAAGACCCTGGTTCTCGGCTCTTCTAAATCTAGCCACAGAACCCCCGTGGAGGCTACCAGTCAGGCAGGACCTTCTGACACAAGGGTCAGTGATCCATCCAGAGGCAGGCAGGCTGCAGCTAACTGCCTGGTTTCTGAAGAAGATCTCTTAAGAGCTAAGGGTTTGTCTGAGGGACTAGTAAGGACTTTACTCTCAAGCAGGAAGGAAGTGACTCGGGCCATCTACCTGAAAGTCTGGAAGAAGTACAACTCGTATTGTACTCTTAGAGGGTTCCAGGTGAAAAATACCAGTTCAGTACTGGAATTTCTCCATGAAGGAATGGAGAAAGGTTTGGCAGCCAGCACCCTGAAAACTCAGGTGGCGGCCCTTTCTGTTTATTTAGAAAAAACCCTTTCCAGGGAAGCTTTAATTTCCAGGTTTTTCAGGGCAATGGCACGGAATAGGCCAGTTCCCCTCAGGAATTTTCCCAGTTGGGATTTATCCATAGTCCTTCAGGGTTTAACGGGAGCTCCGTTTGAACCTCTTAAGGACTCTTGTTTAAAAAATTTAGTTTTAAAAACAATTTTCCTAGTAGCCATTACGTCGGCTAGACGAGTGAGCGAATTACAGGCTCTGGCAGTTACAGAGCCTTTCCTAAGGATTTTTCCCGATAGGATAGTGCTGCAGATAGACCCAGCCTTTCTTCCCAAGGTATCTTCAGAGTTCCATCGTACCCAACAAATAGTGTTGCCTACCTTTTCCTCCAACCCTACCAACACAGGGGAGGAGGCCTTTCATACCTTAGATGTAAGGAGGTGTCTTCTCCATTTCCTAGCAGTTACTAGGGAATTCAGGAAGACGAATGCTCTGTTTGTAATCTTTTCAGGTACTAGAAAAGGGGAAAAAGCCTCCAAGAGTACTCTAGGTAGGTGGCTTAGAGAGGCAATTTCGGAGGCATACAAAGCTAGAGGAGAATCCCCTCCCTCCGGAATTGCTGCCCATTCCACTAGGGCAACAGCAGTGTCTTGGGCCGAGAGGGCCGGTGCTACGCCTGATCAAATCTGCAAGGCGGCCACGTGGTCAAGTTACTCAACTTTCCTTCGGCACTACAGACTGGACTTGCTGTCAGCTGCGGATCAAGCCTTCGGCAGGAAGGTACTGCAGGCAGTGGTCCCACCCTAGGGTAAGCTTCTCGGTTATCCTCTCCAGGGTTGTCCTGAAAGGCGACTGGAGAAAATACCTAGTTAGACTTACCGGTGACGGTATTTCTAAGAGCCTTTCAGGACAACGCCTAGTTCCCTCCCTTGTGTTTCTATGTTTAAAGATGATACAAGTATCTGTCATGGTTTGTTTGTGTTCTCTGTGCTTTATCTTCCAGTATGCCGGAGGTAACAATAACTGAGGCCATGGTGGAAGAGGAGGAGTTTTAAAGAAAAATTTGCAAGTGTTTCCTCAAAGTGGGTGGAGCTGCGCTCTCCAGGGTTGTCCTGAAAGGCTCTTAGAAATACCGTCACCGGTAAGTCTAACTAGGTATTTTTTTGCATATGTTCATTTTGCTTCAGGGTGGGCAAAAGTGTGTGAGATTCTGGAGTCAGTTTGTTCAATCTTGGAGTTTCATACTTCTGTATTTTGATATTTTACTTCTGCTAAGCCTGCAAAGTTTTGCAAAGATTTCTAAAGGTAACAAGCCCAGCATGACTTTATAATATTATGCTTTCTCTCTATGATCAATACCTTTTTTAGCTCTTATTTTTTTTTTCCTTTATTTCACATGATTGCTTTGTTAGCATGGTCTTTGTGTCTTTTGCCAATACTGAACTGCAATTGAGTCATTCTAAAGGCCCGTACACACAATACGTAAATCGGATGGAAAAATTTGTACGACGAGCTGTCTACCGATCTTCAGATCGTTAGTATGTTGCCTACTTTCTACAGACGATTTTTGCTTTTTCATCTGACAGAAGCTGGATGTGCAGACTATAAAATTTTTGTTGGATGTGAACACTACGTCCGATTTTTGTTTTCATTAGTATAGTTTTTGTACAAAAAAAAAAAAACGGAAGAGCTAGTATGCATGCTCAAATACTAAAGAATACTTGCAAAACTATTCAACACATTGTTACTTGTGACCTTGTATTCTGTTGTACGAAAATTTTCGTATTGTAAATAACCTTTTTCTCTTTCAACATGAGACTAGCATGCCACAAAAAACAGACGTTCGGTTGTCCAAAAATCTAAGCGTGTGTACGAGACTTCATATGACAAAATATGTTGGACATTTAACCACTTCGCCCCCCGGAAGATTTTACCCCTTTCCTGACCAGAGCACTTTTTACAATTTGGCACTGCGTCGCTTTAACTGGTAATTGCGTGGTCATGCAATGCTATCCCCAAACAAAATTTGCGTCCTTTTTTTCCCCCCACAAATAGAGCTTTTTTTTGGTGGTGGTATTTGATCACCTCTGTGTGGTTTTGGTTTGTTTTTTTGTTTTTTTTGTTTTTTGCGCTATAAACAAAAAACTGACAATTTTGGGAAAAAATATTTTTTTATTTTTTGCTATAATATCCCCAAAAATGTTGTTTAAAAAAAAAAACGAATTTCTTCATCAGTTTAGGCCAATGTATATTCTTTTGCAAATTTTTGGTAAAAATCGCAATAAGTGTATATTGATTGATTTACGCAAAAGTTGTAGTGTCTACCATCTATGGGAAAGATTTATGGCATTTTTTATTTTTTTTATTTTTTACTAGTAATGGTGGTGATCTGTGACTTTTAGTGGCACTGCCACATTGCGGCAGACAGGACACTTTTGACACATTTTTAGGACTATTGACATTTATACATCAATCAGTGCTATAAAAATGCACTGATTACTATGTAAATGTCACTGGTAGGGAAGGGGTTAACACTAGGAGGCGCTCAAGGGGTTAAATGTGTTCTCTAGTTAGTGTTTCCTACTGTATGGGGATGGGACTGACTGGGGGAGGAGACATATCGCTGTTCCTACTTATTAGGAACAAACTATCTGTCTCCTCTCTGATGGAACAGGGATTTGTGTGTTTATACACACAAATCCCTGTTCTGGCTCTTGTGCCCGGAATCGAGGGTGGCCTGGGGCGATCGCACCCACCGGCCACACACATTTGGTCCCCCGCCGTGAATTGAGCGCTCCTCCCAGCAGCTCTTCAAGGGAATAACGTACCCATACTTTGTTTTGCGCACCCATGCCGTTTTGTCAACGTATATCAGCGTGAGTGGATCGGCAAGTGGTTAATGTAACTCACGAGGTTTTCCGGGCTAGATATAGAAATTATCTCAATCTTCAGCCTATTACTTTTTAGGAGTCTAAAATACTGTACGTTGGAATATCTGGTCATGTGACCATAGCAAATCTGACTATACAAAGCTTTACTGTATTTTTCCATTTTGCCATTTTCTTACATCTAAGCTAATGAAGGTAGGAAGTCAATAAGGTTTTATGGTTGGTAAAGCCATACTACAGGCATAGGTTTATATGACTGCTGGGTTACTGATTTAAAAATGTTTAAGTAAAAACAACTTGCATAGCCACTTTTTTTTTTTTTTTTTTTTTTTTTTAGCTTTAAATTTGTTCTTGGAATAATTTCACTTAATGAGCAGCTGCCCCTAATACGTGACCACAGAGGGTGCATCATGCCAAGGCTGCTTAATTATTATTATTTTTTTTTTTTTTTATGTATTTTGATAAGAAGTGACAATGCACATTCTGTGTACTTTTTAAATTAGTATCTCACAGTTGTATTCTGCTTGCTTTTCTACTTCTACTGTGTAAAATAATTGTGACTTTGATCCCATAAATGACCACTAATTTATCATTTGGCTATGTGAAAAGTAATCGACTAGCAAGAAAAGTTTTTGGCTCAGCCCACACTAAAGACTGATCCATTACAAGCTGCAATTTATCTATATATCTGTATCAACAGATTGTACAGTATCATTTTGTTCAGTGGAGAAAAACATTTTTCTACAATATTTTTATTTTGTTTTACTGGAGACTGACAACCAGTAAGGTACATAATGTACAACACAGAGCAGCATACAGCAATATAGATACACATCCAATTCCAAATAGAGCATGATAACAGTTGTTTGCAGTCACAATAATTAAAATTCAATTGGTGCATACTTTAGAGGGCTATTAACATGAGAAAACTTGAACCTAAGTGAAGAGGGTATAGCAATATATCAGAGGTTTAAAGCTTGCTGATTGTCCACAGTAAATATACTGTATAACCTACTGTAGGTATTGATGCAAATACCAAAGAAGTATAATATAGAAGATGGTAAAGTGTAAGCCGAGAGCATGTAGCCTGCATTTTCTTTTTCTAAGTTGGCAGTGGCAGCCCTAGCGTTTCTTTTTTTTTTTTTTTTAAGAAGCAAGTTGGTGATTTAAGGCTTTAAATTGTTTTGGGTAGTTAATCTCCTTAATGCTGGCATAGCAAACTGTAGGAAAGTGACAATAGGTCATGGCTGCCCCAGAAAATATTAAATGGGCATCATTTTGGTGCCGGTTTATATTATTAGTAGTGATTTTTATAGCTACTGATCTGTCAGAGTGTATCTCTAAGATGTTAACAAATCAGTTTTGGCAATTCACTTGCCATGACATCCTATTTATTTTTTTCCTGGATTAGAATGTGCCTCAAGCCTTGGAATAAACTGGAAAGGGCTTAAACTATGCTGTCTTATTCATGAGTCAGCTTAAGCACTTTACTATCATGTAGAGACCACTTGACTCCTTTAACTCCAACCAGAAGTGATAGATTTTAATTGTGTTTTTGGGCTGGTTTCATCCAATTCTCTTGAATTTGACTTGCAATTTACTATTTTTATACCCTGAGGTATTTTGGGGTTTGTTTTATCCAAAACTGGATAACAAGAAAGGTGTAGGAAACTGAGAAGTTTACAGACAGTCTAAAGTTTCTGTTATGCTTAAACTGGATTAATACAAAAGAGAAACAGATAATCAATATTAAAATAAGGATCCTATATATTTACTTGCTGTGTTCTTCGACACAACCTGGTTCCTTAAGCACTTGACCTGCTTAAGATTTATTTATTTTTTCCCCACAAATAGAACAATTTTTTTTTTTTTTTTTTTGTGGCATTTGATCACTGCAGTGTTTTTTTTTTTTTTTTTTTTTTTTTTTTTTTTTTTTTTTTTTTTTTTTGTGCTATAAACAAAAGACCTACAATTTTCGAAAAAAAAAAAAAAAATCTATATACTAGTAATGACGGTGATCAGCGACTTATTATGGGACTTCTATATTGTGGAAGTCGTATATGTGTGTGTGTGTGTGTGTGTGTGTGTACGTGATCCTGCACAGAGCCGCCCTGTAGCAGTAAATGTGCTATGGGGCAGTCAGTAAGGCTGCATTCACACCTGAGCGTTTTGTCGAGGGGGAAAAAATACATTATTCTCAATGGAGATGGTTCACATCTCCACTCCAAAACGCCTGAAGCTCAAACAAGTTCCGGACCCTTTTTTGTCACTCGAATCAGGCAGATTTGGGCGTTTTTTTCTTTTTACATTGGTGACCTTTTGCTCCGAGCAAAATGCGGTAAAAACTATGTAAAATTGACGCAAAAAACGCTGCAATTCGCGCGATTTTCTGCCTGAAAACGCTACGCTCAGGTGTGAATGCAGTGTAAGTTTTTAAAGTGACATCTTTCAAGTGGACCTTTCATAAACGCTACAAGTCTGCATTTATCAACACTTGGATATCATAAGCTAAAACAACATAAGGTGTTTTAAAAAATGTGTACTTTTTTTTTTATTAGACGGCAGACCTGAAACTCCAGTCAAGTGACTTTTCCTAGGGCTGAGATTATGCCATTAATTTGCTACAGGCAGAAGGAATCATTGCCTGGGATAAGCTGACTACCACAAGTCACAAGATGGGAGGCTGCAGCTTGGGCCTGATGTGTGTCAGACATTTGTAAACAAAGCTAAGGACTGCACAGGTACCAGAATTTACATCATTGTAGCATTTGCACATTTTGGCACATGCTCCTGTCAGATCCCCAGCCATGTTTTCCTTTTTTAAAGTAGTTGTAAAGTCTCCTCAAACTTCTAATATCCTTTTATTTTTGTGCTACAGTAATGGCAATATTAATTTTTTTTATTTTTATGTTTTTTAATATGACATTGCTAATTACCTTTTTTCAATAGTGCTGCTGTGGGGTCATCTGGTCTGCTTTGCTTTCATTTAGAGCATCAGAGTCCAGTGGCAAGGGCTGTTATTACTAGAGGTCGACCGATACGGGTTTTTCTCTGGCCGATGCCGATATTTAAAAATTGGGGCAGCCGATGTATGATGCCGATTTTTTTTTCTTTTTTTTTTTTTCCTTCATTTCATAAAATCGAACAGTATAGTTAAAAAATAAAGAAGGGATACAGAAAATTGCTTAAATTAACCAAAGAGGTACAGAGAGGTGTGGTTACAGAGAGGTGGCTGTGGAGGAGGGGGAGGGTTACAGAGAGGTGGAGGGGAGGGTTACAGAGAGGTGGCTGTGGAGGGGGGTGTACAGAGAGGTGGCTGTGGAGGAGGGGGGTACAGAGAGGTGGCTGTGGAGGAGGGAGGGAGGTACAGAGAGGTGGCTGTGGAGGAGGGGGGGGTTACAGAGAGGTGGCTGTGGAGGAGGGGGGGGGGTTACAGAGGGGGCTGTGGAGGAGGGGGGGTTACAGAGAGGTGGCTGTGAGGAGGGGAGGGTTACAGAGAGGTGGCTGTGAGGAGGGGGGGGTTACAGAGAGGTGGCTGTGAGGAGGGGGGGGTTACAGAGAGGTGGCTGTGAGGAGGGGGGGTTACAGAGAGGTGGCTGTGAGGCGGGGGGGTTACAGAGAGGTGGCTGTGGAGGAGGGGGGGTTTACAGAGAGGTGGCTGTGGAGGAGGGGGGGGTACAGAGAGGTGGCTGTGGAGGAGGGGGGGGGAGGAGGTGGCGGTGGAGGAGGGGGGGGGGGGTACAGAGAGGTGGCGGTGGAGGAGGGGGGGTTACAGAGAGGTGGAGGAGGGGGGTACAAAAAGGTGTGGTAAAGAGAGGTGGCTGTGGAGGAGGGGGGGGGGGGTACAGAGAGGTGGCTGTGGAGGAGGGGGGGGGGGTTACAGAGAGGTGGCTGTGGAGGAGGGGGGTTTACAGAGGTGGCTGTGGAGGAGGGGGTACAGAGGGGGCTGTGGAGGAGGGGGGGTTACAGAGGTGGCTGTGGAGGAGGGGGGGTACAGAGAGGTGGCTGTGGAGGAGGGGGTACAGAGGTGGCTGTGGAGGAGGGGGGGTTACAGAGGTGGCTGTGGAGGAGGGGGGGTACAGAGAGGGGCTGTGGAGGAGGGGGGGGGTACAGAGGTGGCTGTGGAGGAGGGGGGGTAGGGGGTGGTGGGTGGTGAGGGGGGGGGGGATGTGGGGGTGGGGGGTGGGTGGGGGTGAGGGGGTTGGGGTTGGTTGGGGGGGGGGGGGGGGGTGGGGGTTAGGTGGTGGGGGGGGGTAGGGGGGTGGTGGGTAGGTGGGGTAGGGGGGGGTGGGGGGGGGGTGGGGGGGTGGTTGGGTCAGAGGTGGCTGTGGAGGGGGGGGGGGTAACAGAGGTGGCTGTGGAGGGGGGGGGGGGGTACAGAGGTGGCTGTGGGGGGGGGGGGGGGGTGGAGGGTGGTGGTAGGGGGGGGGGTACAGAGGTGGCTGTGGAGGAGGGGGGGGGGGTACAGAGGTGGCTGTGGAGGGGGGGGGGGGGGTACAGAGGTGGCTGTGGAGGAGGGGGGGGTGCAGAGGTGGCTGTGGGGAGGGGGGGGGGGGGCAGAGGTGGCTGTGGAGGAGGGGGGGTGCAGAGGTGGCTGTGGAGGGGGGGGGGTGGGAGGTGGCTGTGGGGGGGGGGGGGGGTGCAGAGGTGGCTGTGGAGGAGGGGGGGGTGCAGAGGTGGCTGTGGAGGAGGGGGGGGGGTGCAGAGGTGGGTGTGGAGGAGGGGGGGGGGGGGGAGGGGGGGGGGGGTGGGACGGGGGGGGGGGGGGGTGGCTGGGAGGAGGGGGGGGGTACAGAGGTGGGGGGGGGGGGGGGGGGGGGGGGGGGGGGGGGGGTGGGGGGGGGGGGGGGGGGGGGGGGGGGGGGGGGGGGGGGGGGGGGGGGGGGGTGGGGGTGGGGGTGGGTGGGGGGGGGGGGGGGGGTGGGTTAGGGGGGGGGGGGGGGGGGGGGGGGGGGGTGGGGGGGGGGGGGGTGGGGGGGGGGGAGGTTGGGGTGGGGGGGGGCTGTGGGAGTGGGGGGGGAGGGTGGGGGTACAGAGGTGGCTGTGGAGTGGGGGGGGGGTACAGAGGTGGTGGTGGGGAGGGGGGGTACAGAGGTGGCTGTGGAGGGGGGCTGTGGGGGGGGGGTACAGAGGTGGCTGTGGAGGAGGGGGGGGTAAAGAGGTGGCTGAGGAGGGGGGGTGGGTACAGAGGTGGCGGTGGAGGAGGGGGGGGAGGTCGGTGGGGGGGGGAGGTGGCTGTGGAGGAGGGGGGGGGGTAAGAGGGGGTGGAGGAGGGGGGGTGAGGTGGGGGTGGGTGGGAGGAGGTGGGGGGGGGGTAGGGAGGGGGGGGTAGAGGGGGGGGGTGGCTGGAGGGGGGGGGGCGGGGGGGGGGGGCGGGGGTACAGAGAGGTGGCTGTGGAGGAGGGGGGTACAGAGGTGGCTGTGGAGGGGGGGGGTAGGGGGGGGAGGGGGTGGGTGGGGGGGGGGGGGGTACAGAGGTGGCTGTGTGCAGGGGGGGGGGTGGGGGGGGGGTGGGAGGGGGGGCGGGGGTGGCGGGGGGGGCAGGGTGGGTGGAGGGGGGGGGTGCGGGGGGGGGGTGGTGTGGGGGGGGGGGGGGGGGGGGGGGGGGGGGAGGTGGCTGTGGAGGGGGGGGGGGGTGCAGAGGTGGCTGTGGAGG
The DNA here is from genome assembly GCA_028564925.1 of Lithobates sylvaticus. Classification (NCBI taxonomy): domain Eukaryota; kingdom Metazoa; phylum Chordata; class Amphibia; order Anura; family Ranidae; genus Lithobates; species Lithobates sylvaticus. The sequence continues at coordinate 385,949,169 of CM053029.1, read as the reverse complement.
AGGGGGGGGGTGCAGAGGTGGCTGTGGAGGAGGGGGGGGGTACAGAGGTGGCTGTGGAGGAGGGGGGGGGTACAGAGGTGGCTGTGGAGGAGGGGGGGGTACAGAGGTGGCTGTGGAGGGGGGGGGGTACAGAGGTGGCTGTGGAGGAGGGGGGGGTACAGAGGTGGCTGTGGAGGAGGGGGGTACAGAGGTGGCTGTGGAGGAGGGGGGGTACAGAGGTGGCGGGGGGAGGAGGGGGGGTACAGAGGTGACTGGAGGAGGGGGGGGGTACAGAGAGGCGACTGGAGGAGAAGGAGGGGTACAGGTGGCTGTGGAGGACATTAAATTAAGTCTGCAGGGGGGCACAGTAGCACACATTTTTTCCTCCGTACATGCTGGTATCTATCTGCATGCACCTGATAGGGCTAGGTGCATGCAGATAGACGCTGACCAGCCAATCACAGAACAAGAGAGATGGCAGCATCCAGCAGGCTCCGCCTTAGCAGGGAAGCAAGAGGAGCTTAGCTGGTGCTTGCCACGATCTCCTGCGGAGGCTTCTATGTTACAGCACGCCGGAGGGGGCGGGGCGGAGCGGCCGGAGGGGGCGGGGCAGAGAGGCCGGAGGGGGGCGGGACGGAGCGGAGTGAAACTTTGCTTTTCTATAGTGGCCGCGCTGGTGAAAAGTTTACATGCTGCTGTAGTGGGGGAACACGTCTAAATCTACTGCAGGCGGCCGGGTATAGCGTTGCAGCCGCGAATCGGCCTGGTTTCCACAATAATCGGCCAAAGCCGATTTCATAAAAACGGCCAAATATCGGCCGATATATCGGTCGACCTCTAGTTATTACTCACTGGCGTATAGAGGATACGTCTGAACAGGACTGAGGAGCAGCTGCCTGGGAAAGCCGAACCATACAAGCGGGGGTGGGGCAGTGATCAGCTTCGTCCAGACCATGAAAATGGCAGGGAGGGGGATACAGAGAGCCAGACCAAGGAAGGACGTAAACTGACCGCGCCATTCTGGATCAGCAGTCATGATTAGCTTGGTCAGTTTACATACAGGATTAACCAGGTATTGTACAACATGGAAAAGACTTAATAACATAGCACAATCACTATACAGTTTATTAAGTCTTAAAGTGAGAGGAACTTTTTTTTGTTTTTCAAACACTTTAAGTTGCCCTAATGCCATAGACCTTTGCGCATAATCTGACAGCCAACTTTTTTTTTATTTTTTTTTTTTAGTAAGGATCTTTGCAAACATGCACCTTATCTCTGAAAAAAATATAAATTTGGCCACTAGGCAGATTAATAATGATCAATTGGGGATGTAAGTTTTAATGTTGAATGGCGATTATCTTATAAATCTGTTTGCTGTTTGAAGGCAACATGGGTGGTCTTTATTAAATACAATTGTATAAATGGGGCCAAATAAATATGGCAATTAATGTTAAGCCATAGAATAAATCAAAAATTTCAAAATGACTTGTCAACATATCATTTTTTGATCGTGTTTATATGGACAGTTCTCTTGATTTTGATACAGTCGTGGAAAATGCAGTCTTGATTTTTATAACCTACTATTACCGTATAAACCGATTTTTTTTTTTTTTTTTTATTTATTTTTAGCGAATTTTTATGTGCTGAAAATGCCCCCCTCGGCTTATACTCTAGTCAAGCACTTTTCTGCAGCAGAGAATGACATTTTCCGACCTGACTTTGGGGCCCTGTATCTCTGGGCCACTTGGTGCTAAAATTTGGTGTGCAAAACCAGTGGAACTAGCACTACAACATATCCAAGATACGGGGCCCCAAACTCGTTACAGAAAATGTAATTTTCTGCTGAAAAAAAGTGCTTGAAATTTTCCAAACCAATTTGGGGCCCCTTATCTTAGGGCCACTTGGTGCTAGGAACCCCATCTTTGGATATGTTGTAGTGCTAGTCCACTGGGTTTGCACACCAAATTTGGGGTTCCTAGCACCAGAAACCCCAAATTTTGTCTGCAGTTAGGGGGCATTTAGGAACCCTTAAGTACCAAGTTTGAAGTTTGGGGGACCTATGCCTGCAAATGGGTACAGTGAGGCTGCAAATGGGCATTGTTGACCCTCCTTTCCACTTACAGTAGCTGCGCATTTCTCACCCTAGGCTTATACTCGAGTCAATACGTTTTCCCTTTTTTTTTTTTTTTTTTTTGTGGTAAAATTAGGTGCCTTGGCGTATATACGGTATGTTTTCTAGATGGTTACTTTTAAGCTGATAAAAAGCTTCTTGTTTTTCATTCATGTAATTTGCTGCTCGTTGAGCGCTGTCCAACCTGAAGACATTGAAATAAGTGTTAATGGCTGCCCTGTCTGAATTAACGTGCTCCTGTGTTTAACAGGAAGGAATTGCATAATTCAGCTGCAGATATAGACAGCATGACAGTGAGCATAAGTAGTGTACTAATAACTCTACTGATTACAGAATCAGGAGAACGGGATTTTGCTCTGTGTAAACAGCTTCTGCTGATTAGACCTTGAATAACCTGTATTATTGCATTTAGATCAGTTACCTTCTTCCTTCCTTTTTTTTTTTTTCTTTCTTTCACGGACTAGGCGTGATGACATACTATAGCTTTTTCCTTTTAGGGAGCCTATGTAATAAATTCAAAGCTCAAAGAAAAAAAGAGGGCAAATGATATGTGCTCAATGTATAATTCAAGAAAAGGTGCACACATCTAATATTTTGTACAGCATAAAAATGTTACATTGAATGTAATATTAAAATAGAATGTATTGGCATGGATATTGTTTGATAAACTGTGTAAAAAGCCAATACAGACCATGATGTATCATCCTCGCACTCCTCCTGCATGCCCATCTGGCATAAATGCTTCAGACTGCCTCTAGCATTTGTCCAGACATCACTGCCTTTAATAACTTTGTGACCCCATGTTGGTTTTGTGTGTGACATCTCAAATTCTTTTTGCTGTATATTTGGATAGACTTAAAAGTTTCAAGTGTTCCCACAGTATTTCCAAATACAACATAAAATAAACAAAATGAAAGTCAACCAAGTCTTTCATAGCTATAATAAGTGTGTCAAATTTAAAGAGGAGCTCTAGTCTCCCCCAAAAAATGTAATGTGACTTTTAATATAAGGACACTTGCCTGTCCAGGGCACCACCGATGTCGGCACCCAAGCCGGTTCTTCAATCGGTTTCGGGTGCAGGCGCTGGCATCTTCACTAAGGAAAACCGGTGACAGATCATCATTTAATATGCTTTTTGTCTGCTCTACTGCTACAAATGGCCCAACTCATTAAAAATTACACACTCCCTTTGTGGCTGATACCTTATCTTAACAGTTACCGAGCAAGGGAGTAAAATGCTTGCAAATCCTCACTCTAGAGGTCAATCTGCAAGCTTTTCAGGATAACACCAAAAATTTTATATATTGCAACTATGTGGTGGCCGCATTTCTCCTTGTTTTTTTTTGTTTTTTTTGGGGCTTTTTCCCCTCTGTTTTCACCTGATGATCTGGCCAGTAGTAACACCCCTTCTGTATTAGAGTGCCCCAACTGTTTGACAGAAGCATTGTCAGTCGGGGGGGGGGGTAGAGAGAGGTGTATTTGATGTACTAGCAGATTTAGATACACTAACAGATTGAGGCCATAATGCAGCTCACACTGCAGTTACAGCAACAGGTTTTCATTATTTTGAGATGAATTAAAAGTGGATCAGTTTAAGCACTCAGTCAGTGTTAAATGCTTTGTCTCAACAATCAACATTTCTACAGCTCCAGGAGAGCTTGTTCTGTTGAAAGTCTGGCTCACAAAGGGAAAATGCTGTGTTTTAATAGTAAATTAGTTCAACTCAAGTGATGCCTCCACCAGCAGTTGGCCTAGGATGTACACTCACCTTATGGTTTGTCCAGTCACAGCTGGTCGCATGTAAATGTGGAAGTGCCATTTATCGGCTCTCCTCGCCTCACAATGGAAGTGTGTGTGGTGAGGAGAGCCGATCAGCGGCATCTCCTCACAGGGGAGCCCGTCACTGATCATCAGTGCCCTAATTACAGCAAAGCCCCAGCAGTGCCCATCATTGACGCCAATCGGTGCCTATTAGTGATGCCAGTCAGTGTTGCCTTTTCAGTGGCCGCCTATCAGTGCCTCCTCATCAGTGCCACCTAGTTGCTGCCCTTCAGTGCTACCTCATCAGTGCAGCCTATTGGTGCCCATCAGTGCCGCCTCATCAGCACACATCAGTGAAGGAGAAAAATTACTTTTTTATAAAATTTACTGACAGAGACTAAAACTTTTTTTTTTTTTTTTCCTGTCTTTTTTAGTAAAAAAAATTTAAACCCGAGCAGCGATTAAATGCCACCAAAAGAAAACTGTGTGGAAAAAAAATGATAAAAAATGTATTTGGGTATGGTTGCAGTTACAGTTGCATGACCGTGCAATTGTCATTCAAAATGTGACTGCACTGAAAGCTGAAAATTGACCTGGGCTGGAAGGGGGTGAAAGTGCCCAGCAGACAAGTGGTTGACATATGTAAACCCAAGAAAAAAAATATATATTGCAGCTTGCCAGGTTGGATGTGATGGTTGTACTAGAGAAAAAAGCAACCTTGGGGGGACGTGGCTTGGACATGGCTGACTAGAGACGTGCTTTACCAGAGCTCCTGGCCATCTCCTGAATACCCCGACTTATACAGACAGAATCGGCACAGTATGTACTCCTCGAGGAAGAGAACAGCAAAGAGGAATAACAAATCGGTGAAATCTACACCTCAAGTCCCGCCATCAAGTGAAATCAGGAGATTATTCCAACTCTCTCAATTGAGCTCCCCGGACATCAAGATGGCAACCGCAGGTGACAACATGATGGAGACCCAAGCACCGGAACACCCACCTAACTTACAGGTGGAATCTGGAATTCTAAATCCATTCATGGATACACCTCTGGACTTCCATCCTGACTCAGGAAGCCCATTGTGACCTGCCTGTGTCCTGTACAATATAGACCCTAAGCTCCGATCCCTGCTATGGGCACTCCCTACCAAAGCCTACCATAGTGGCACTGATTGGAACAGTGGAGGCAGCACATAGAAAAGAGATATCAGAGGTAAAATCGGAGCTGAAAGGCACCTCATCTTGACTAACAAAAGGGGAAACGCCCCTGTATACCCTAGAAGATTGGATGGCAGCAGTGGAGGAGAAACAAGAGAAAGAGATGGAAGCCATGATAGCACATCAGCTGCACCTGGAAGATATGAAAGACCGGATCCATAGGAACAATCTACAGCTCCGGGGACTGCCTGAGGCCCTGGGAGCTGAGGACCTTGCTGACACAGCGCTGGCGATTTTCCGCAGCATAGGAGTGGAACTTCCAGCTCAAATTGAGCTGGACCGCATACATAGAACGCTGGGCCCCAGACCGACAGACCCAGCGAGACCCCGAGACGTGGTCTGCAGGCTGCACCATTATGTGCACAAAGAAGAAATTATCCGCAAGGCCTGGGAGTCGGGAGAACTGGAATTCGATGGAGTCCCTGTCAAGATACTTCCAGATCTCTCCCGCGCCATACTACAACGGCGGGGATGCTTAAACCGCTCCTGGAACTAGGGAGACAACAAGATGCCACTTACCGTTGGGGATACCCGCTTTCCGTGACACTTTGGAAATCGGAGGCAATGGGAATCGCACTGCCATCACATACATTATCAATGTTAAAATTGGGCTTCTGCTGTAAATGGACCTCATCGGCACTAAATTACTTAGGCACAAACATGCCTGCAGATCTCTCCCGCATATATGAACTCGACTTTCCTCCTTTGTTCACGAAGACTAAAGTACTACTTGAGAAATGGCACATGATTCGTGGTTCGGTAGGCGTAAGGAGTATTTAATAAAAATGTGCATTTTGCCAAAATTCCTCTGTTTCAGGCCCTACCGGTCAAAATACCGTCCTCCTATTTCAAAGCGCTGGCACTGGTTAAAGCTTGAAGAGGAGTTTTCATTCTCCTCTGATTGTCTTATGAGGCTGCATGACCCATGACTCTCTGGAGAGTGCTGATTGGCCCTGTGCCGATCATACGCACCCTCCCAAACAAAAAAAATTTCTAGCAATACGCGCCAAACTGAGCATGTGCAGTGTGTCCCCAAGGCTCTGTACTATCAGGAGATGGATTGGTGACTGTGGAAGAAGGGGAGGATCAGAGAAGACAGGATCAAACGGCCTTTTTACACAATGTGCAGGATTTTTCCGTTATGGTCCACAGTGAGTATAACAACATTGTAATGTTAGTAGAAGGGTGGGCACAAACCTGGCACATTTTAGTTTTTCACAGCTAACTATCCAAGAGCAGTTGTCCCCCCCCCCCCCCCCCCCCCACCCCCCAAACCTTCCTTTCTTCTTTTTTTTTTTGTAAGCCATCTTTGCTCAAATATGAACCACATTATGGCATAAACTGTAAACAAAATAATTTGCAATAAAGTTGTACCTTTTACGTTTTAATAAATCAGAACAGTATGTATAATGTGTGAAGAGGATTTCTTGGGTAACAGCTAGGACACAGTTGTGCCGGTTCTATAAACCCGCTTTGTTCTTTGACGCCAGCTGTGATTGCAGCCCTTGTAATACCATCATGCCCATTCTAAAAGCTTTTAGACCCATCAGCTTGAAGATTTGTAAGTTGTGTTTTTTTTATTTTTTGCATTTTTCTAGTACTTTATTAGTGGTTAGAAATGCATTTATAATGTTGGACACAGATGGAAACATTTTAATGGAATGCTTCAGGCCATTAACTAACATGCAGATTTTTCAGAGAACCTTTGGTCAATATCATTCAGGTTCTCAAACTGTAGCAGATGAATTTAATTTGCTGTTTATTGGAATATTGATTACATGACAGACTTTTTCCAGGGAGAACCACTTGAAAATGTTACAGAACAAACTTGCAGTATAATTTTCTTTTGTATGGTGATATTAATAATCACATTTGTATTGTAGAATGATGTAACATTTTGTTTACATATCTACTGTTTGCAAGTAAATAGTTAAAATAACTTGTATATAAACATTTACTTCATTTCCTCTATGAGCTGGTAAAATTGAAAGGCAAATGGGAGGTTCTACAGGGAGCATTACATGAGGTAAAAGGGTGAGACACTGGTTCAGTTCAATCTATTTATGCATCATTTTTGTTCTCCAACAATTCCCATACCCCTGTATATTCTGCTTCCTGAGGAAGACCTCTAAACGGTTACGGTAACTGCTGTGACTTGGGCTTCTGGAGGGGCCTGGGGGCCAGCCTCCTTCCCACCTGACTACAGATCCAGGATGAAGGAACCCCCCTCTCTTGGGACATCCACCTGTTTATTTGTTATTTCCTTTTTTTTTTTTAAATGACACTTGTGTTTTCACCACACCATCTTAACGGGGTATAGTAGCTGCCGCTCTAGAACGCTCGCCCTTTTACCAGCTGTCGCTTCAGCCCTGGACCTCAGAGGACTTTGCATTTTGGACTGTCCTCTTTGGGCTTGGAGCTATCGAATGGTACTCTTACCTCTGGCTTGCCCCTAAATGACTGATGGTATACTGTATGGGTGTCTCTGTTCCATGTACTCCTATGTAGGAGCCGGGCTGTCTGGGGTGGGCATTGTTTAGAATAATCAAGCTCTTATCTGATTTTGTGTGGTATAAATTCTGTGTTAATTTTCAATAGTTTTCACCTAAGCTAGTAAGCTAGTGTCATCTAGATCTTGGGTAAAATTCTCAGCTCTAATCCTTTTTGTTTCTTTGTTCCAGTGGCAAGGAAGCAACTCTGAGATACCCAGTCAGGGTGTCAGGAGTCCATCACATAAACGTTTTCTGAATTTGTCAAAACTCAGCCACTTCTTAGGGGAGGGAGTGCCACATTTTTACTGCTCTAACAAAGAACCCTTTCCACGATCTAAAGTTAAACCTCCTTTCTTTTAACCCCAAATCGTGGCTGCATGTCCTCTTCAGGGACCTTAGAGTAAACCAGGGTTTGACAAATTTGCTTAGAATCTAGGAGCCAGCTGAAATAGTTAGGAGCCAGTTATTTACATCCTCTGCCCAGCGCCCAGAACTGCATGTCTGCGGCATCGGGCAATAAAGAATTGCTGATGCCAAGCGAAAAAAGAACAAATATTAAAAAAATAATTAAAAAATAAATAAAACTTAACTTTTGTTTTTGTTTGTTGCTTGAAATAAGATTTAGCAAATACGTTTTTTTTTCTCCTACACTGATGTGCTCTGATAGGCTGCACTAATGGGCACTGACGGGCGGCACTAACAAGTGGCACAGGTTGGCATTGGCATGTGGCACTAACTGGCATTGGCAGGTGGCACTGGATTTCACTGGCAGCTGGTACTAATTGGCACTGGCAGGTGGCACTGGATGGCTCTGGCAGGTGGCACTAACTGGCATTGGCAGGTGGCTCTGGATTGCACTGGCAGGTGGCACTGGATGGTTCTGGCAGGTGGCACTAACTGGCATTGGCAGGTGGCACTGGATTGCACTGGCAGGTGGCACTGGATGGCACTAATTGACACTGGCAGGTGGCACTGGATTACACTGGCAGATGGCACTGGATTGCACTGGCAGGTGGCAATGGTTGGCACTGGCAGATGGCAATGGTTGGCACTGGCAGATGGCACTAACTGGCATTGGCAGGTGGCACTGGTTGGCACTGGCAGGTTTCACAGCCGATAGTGTAAATGTGAAACTGAATGCTCTCTGCAGTGCTGCGGTGTGTGAATGTACTGGGTACTTCTGACTCAAGAACTGTATAGCTGATTGGTTGCAGGGAGGATCTGAGCTCTCACTCTAGGATCATATTACCAGGCCTGCTCTGCTGTGAAACTGTATGAAGAGAGGAGCTGACATATTCAGCATAATGTCAGGGTGGGCGGGACCCAGCAGCTACCCAGCCAATGATTGGGCTGTTCAAGAAAGGGGCGGGGCCACATACACGTATCGGCCTGCCCAGATTTCATCCCATTGGCTTGTGTTGGATAGCTGGTCCCGCCCACCCCGGGTCTCGCCCACCTCCGACATCCAACCTCAATTGTGACAGCTCCTCTCTACATACAGTTTCACACACGCAGCACTGTTCTGCCAACAGTGTGTGGAGAAGGGAGGAGGATGTCAGCGGCTGCTGATCGCTCTCTCCCTGCTCCATCCCCACTACCAGATAGACCCCACAGCCCGCCCTGTAGCAGAGGCACCTGTCAGTGACAAAAACCCAGGCGCCAGGGCACAATTTCTAGTCGCAATGGCGACCTGGCGCCTGGGAGTTGTCGAGCCCTGGAGTAAACTGTTTATCACAGTTGGCAGAGTCACCTTTTTTATATAGCATTTGTGTTTTTTAGACCCCCTTAAATGCCTCTTCTCTAGAGTGAATAACTTAAATCTGTGTAATTGATCCACATAGCTGAGGTCCTCCATCTACCTTTTTAGAAGTTTTTTGTTTAAAGGTATAGGGTGTGCAAATATAGACTTAAAGTGGTTGTAAAGGCAGAAGGTGTTTTTTTTTTTTTTGTTAATACATGCTATGTATTAACATAAAAAACCTTGTGTGTGTGTGTAGCAGCCCCCCTAACACTTACCGATCTTTATCCAGCTATGTCCACAAGTGCCTCTGCCATCCAGGACTCTCCCTCCTGATTGACAGGAGTGGGAGCCAATCAGGAGAGAGGGAGTGGGCCGAACTATGGCTCCATGTCTGAAAGGACACAGGGAGCTGCAGCTCGGCTCGGGTACCCCATGGCAAGCTGCTTGCTGTGGGGGCACCTAACAGGAGGCAGGGGCCAGAAGCTGCAGCCAGGGACCAGAGAAGAGGCGGATCCAGGCTTCCCTGTGCAAAACCACTGCACAGGGCAGGTAAGTATACCATGTTTGTTATTTTTAATAGAGAAAAAAAAATTGAAGCTGTACGTCAGTAGTAAAACAGCCCGTCAGTTTCTGAGACTGACTCTTGTATACATACATACATACATGCATACATACTGTGATAGTATGGATCCCTGTCCTAGTGATTGTCACCCCGAATTCTCAAATAGGCAGATTGAGAGGCTCCAGGAGGATTATTTAATTTGGAGGTAACTGTTTTATCAGTTTCCTCTGTGGTTGGTAAAATCCAGTTGGGGACCTGGAGCCTGGAGATTTCATAACGATCTGGGTGGGATGCAATCTCAAATCCTGGGACCGGGTTTTGGGAACAGCCAGGAGTCTGGATTGTTGATTGTACAGGTGGGTCCTGGGCTTATAGCAGAGCCAGGACCAGGGTTCTGGGCTCCACCCTCCCGTGGAGTCCAGGTGTGCAAGGGAGAAGTGTGCATGTCTAGGGAGAGGGTCCAAGCCTGTAGGCTGGAACAGCAAGAGGCTGGAAAAGAGTGCTGAGGTACAGGAACTCTGTTATAAAGCCAAGAGGTCTGAAGGAAAGCCTGAGCCGCAGAGCTGACCAGAGAGCCAGGTGGCTTGGTATTTTTGTTTATTACTACATTACTGCTGTGAAGTTGAAACCCCTGCATGGGAATTCTGGATGGACATTTCCTTTCTTTAATAAAAGTGTGCCTACAAGCCCTTAAATGGCATATCTGACGTGGACTCGGCTCACTGGTAAGCTCTACTCTGAAGCTAAATAACCCCCAATAGTACAATGCATGCATGCATACATACATACATACATACATACATACATACATACATACATACATACATTGAGAATACTTGAATTTAACATGATCTGTGAGCTTGCAATTATACCTCTTCATGCCACAGACCCCCTTCATGATGCAGCACCTGAAAAAAAGGCTACTAAGTGCATACTTTTACTAACGTTAGTGGTTTTATAAACTCTAGACAGCTTGCTACAAGATGCCAGTTTCAACACTTCTGATCATATTAAGGTATGCCAAGCGGGGGTACGTTTTTTAAGTGTTCTCTGTGTATGGAAATGGTAAATCTCTGCATTTTGGATTTTGTACCATCCTCGGTATACTGTATTGTTTTTACTGTATATGCTGATGGTATTTTCTTTTGCTTTTTATTATTGTACAACTGACCTTGTGACACACAACATTTTTCTGATTTAAAAAAAAAAAAAAAAGTATGCAATATAGTGATGGGGCCAGTATTGAGTAGGTGGGAGGCCACACTTGGGCACTATCAGGAAGTGTTGAAATTGGCATTTTACCACAAACTGCATTTTAGGGACCATTTGTGCCATATGGGTCATGTATTAATAGGTCTAATATCTGTGTGAAATACTTATTATTCCAAAATGGTGTAAGTAACTGTTTCTTCTGCGGAATTACTTGTGGAAGTAACATGTAAAGGGGTCTGGCTGACCATCTTGAAGGACAGCTTGTCACTTGTCACATAGCGGCTGGATGAGTATTATGCCACTGCTGATGGATGGATGCCATATTCTTTAATGCTGTTGTGCTGATTCATTGTTTTTCATTGTAAACGTACCATTTTAGTGCTTGGATTATACATTTAAAACCGGGAGCACTATTTTATTGTAGTGTTTCGTTTTATTACGTGCTTGGCCTGTTTTGAGAAGGGATGATTAGGTAAACATTGTGGGCATTAGCGGACCATTATTTTGTAACGCGGATGCAGAGGAGTTTAACCCTTTCTTTATTAAGTGGCATTAGACCACCTGTATTTTTAAGGGGTCCTTGTCCAGGGTGAGCAGCTTGGCTTGCAGGTGAGGAACCTACTGGTGGCACTGCACACGTGGCCTTGAAGATTACTTGTGGGTTTTATTTCTGTGTTTATTGATTGAACGGTGGGACTACTTTTTAGTGTGTGTTTGCACACTTAATTTTTTTGGGTATTTTTTTTTATTGTTATGCTTAAGTAATTTTTTATAAGAAGGTATATAGGTGTTTTATATTATGCTGAGTTCTTTTACAGAGAATCTAGGATCATACAGTTTTAGATGAATAATACCGTATATACTCGAGTATAAGCCGACCCGAATATAAGCCGAGGCACCTAATTTTACCACAAAAAAATGGGAAAACGTATTGACTCGAGTATAAGCCTAGGGTGAGAAATGTGCAGCTACTGTAAGTGGAAAAGAGGGTCAACAATGCCCATTTGCATGCCTCACTGTGCACATTTGCAGCCATAGGTCCCCCGAACTTCAAACTTAGTAGTTAAGGGTTCCTAGATGCCCCCTAGCTACAGCCAAAGGGTCCTGAAATGACATTGCTGCAGATGGGCACAGTTGACCGACTTTGGGGCCCCGTATCTCAGGGGCGCTAGGAACCACAAATTTGGTGTGCAAACCCAGTGGAACTATCACTACAACATATCCAAATCGGGTTCCTATCACCAAGTGGCCCAGAGATAAGGGGCCCCAAAGGCGGTTCAGAAAATGTCAAGCACTTTTCTGCAGCAGAGAATGACATTTTCTGAACCGACTTTGGGGCCTCGTATCTCGGGCCACTTGGTGCTAGGAACCCCATCTTTGGATGTGTTATAGTGATGGTTCCACTGAGATACAGGGCGGGTCAGAAAATGTCATTCTCTGCTGCAGAGAAGTGCTTGACTCCAGTGTAAGCCGAGGGGGGCATTTTCAGCACAAAAAAAATGTGCTGAAAAAACTTGGCTTATACTCGAGTATATACGGTAATAATTTCACATATTAGACATTATTGGGATAGCGCTACACTTTTTTTAGTTCTATGTTTTAGAGAGAGAGAGAGAGAGAGAGAGAGAGAGAGAATGTGCATCACTTAAAAAATGCTGGCAGGGTCGTCTGGTTCACCGAGTTTGAAATGATTGCGGGGGCTGTGTTTTTTTTGTTTTTTTTCCCAATTTTGGATGCATCGGTCAATGCCTATGTTGATTAGCTGCAGTTGTACATTTTATGATACTGATAAGTTTGTTTTCATGCCTAATGCATGTATCCATACTGTGAGCCTGAGTGAAGTGTTAGCAGCAATTTATACTCCCTGATGAACAATATAATAGAAGTAATGTGACAAATGTAGATTAGCTTTAAAGTAACAAAACATAACTGCCAAGATGAGTCATACTAGGCTAACTACAAGTTAGCATTATTTGTGAGATATAATGAAGAAACATGGGTCAACTAGCTGAATCCCAGGGAGCCCAATAGTTCATGCCTGACCTGCATGTGCTTTGGTCAGAAAACCTTTGTTTCAAGCCTACCCAGCCTCCCCCCCGAGACCCTAGCGACACTAGAGGGAGAACTCACATCAGACGAGCTCCACCAAGCCTTAAAGGCCATGGCAAACGGCAGAGCCCCGGGACCTGATGGGTTCACGGTAGCATACTACCGAACATACGCAGACACCCTAATCCCCCGACTAACAAATTATGCCAACGTGACTGTAGACGGCAGCCAACTCCGCCCTGAGACCATACATGCCCACATCACAGTTATCCCCAAAGGCGGTAAGGACCTAACTAACTGTGGAAGCTACCGCCCAATCTCACTCTTCAACATCGACGCCAAGATCTACGCTAAGGCCATAGCGAACCGCCTGCTCCCCCTGATCCCTCAGTGGGTGTCAAAGGACCAGACGGGCTTTATACCAGGGAGGGAGGCCCGGGATAACTCCCTTCGCACCCTATCCCTTATAGCCCATGCCCGCAGGGACTCCCAGCCCACCCTTTTACTATCTACGGATGCCGAGAAAGCGTTTGATAGGGTGGACTGGGAGTTCCTCATGGCAACGCTTACACATCTGGGTATCAACACTCCCCTCCTTCACCAAATCGAAGCCCTCTATAACTACCCAACAGCCCAATTACGCATTAATGGTACGCTTAGTGACCCATTCACCCTACATAATGGTACGCGCCAGGGATGCCCCCTGTCCCCTATCTTATTCGCACTTTCACTAGAACCCTTCCTGTCCAAGATAAGACTCAACCCCAACATACATGGGTGGGCGAGACGGAACATAAATACGCGGCGTACGCCGACGACATTCTATTTTACATCCGACAGCCCCTAATCACTATACCCAACCTCATGTCAGAATTCACGGCGTTTGGCGAAATCTCCAACTTCAAAATCAACAAAACAAAGTCAGAAATCCTGAACCTAACTGTCCCCCCCCACACAGCCACCCACCTCAGACAATCCTTCCCCTTCACCTGGCAAACTAAACACATGAAGTACCTGGGGATACAGCTCACCCCCAACCCAGCAGCCCTCTTTCGGACAAATTATATACCTCTCCTCAAGGCGTTACGCTCAGACCTGCAAAAATGGACACAGCTTGCACACTCTTTGTTGGGTCGGGTGGGGGTCATAAAAATGAACGTGTTGCCCAGGGTGCTCTTCCTACTGCAAATGATCCCATACAGGATCCCGATAGGTTTTTTTCTCACTGCTGAACTCCCTGACATCGAGATATGTATGGAACAGGAAGAGGCCGAGACTTCCGAGGTCTCTCCTTATTAAACCCAAAAATCAGGGCGGCCTTGCCCTACCGGACTTTAGCCTATATCACCGGGCGGTTATACTAAACAGACTCTCCGACTGGAAGTATCATAAGGAAACCAAACTGTGGGTGTCACTTGAATCTGACCTATGCGGGTCCACACTCTCAACACATATGTGGATACCCAAGAAATTTAGGTCCTTGGCCCCTACTACCTCTCCTCTCACCCTGTCTATGCTTGCGATGTGGGACTCCATATGCAAATCAAAAGCCTGGGGCTATAACTCCCCTCTACTCCCTCTCTTGGGCCACAACTACTTCCCACCGGGCAACCTGCCGTTTAGCTCTCAACATTGGTACTTGGGGTCAAAAACCCTACTACATCAAGTTGCCTCCTCATCGGAGATACTCCCATTTCCCACCCTACTCAGCACATCCCCCATCTCCTTCATGGACCAGTGGAAACACCACCAACTCTCTGCCTTTGTCCACTCCCTCCCAAAGCCCCTCAGATCGGTGGCTGACCTGACGCCAATTGAGCTGGCGTTCTCCGAACACCAACCCATTGAGAAACCCATTTCTTACTTCTACCAAGCCCTACTTTCACTACAACCTGGCGGCAACCCTGCATTTATCCATAGCTGGGAGCTAGACCTCCACAGGACTCTATCTCCGGATCAGAAGAGGAGCATCCTAATAATGGCACACTCCTCCTCAGGAGCCTCCAAAATGGCAGAGGTTAACTACAAACTTCTATCCCGATGGCATTACACCCCCGCCATCTTACACAAGCTGTTTCCAGAAACCTCGCCCCTCTGCTGGAGGGAATGTGGAGAGAGGGCGAACCACGCTCATATTTGGTGGTACTGCCCCAGACTACGCCCCTTCTGGTTGGCGGTCCTATATTGGATCAAAGAAATTCAAGGTTGTGATGTCCCCAATGACCCTTGGTATGTCTTATTCCACTGTACAGGCAAACCAATCGGCCCCTACAAGCGTTCGGCGACCCCCCACTTACTCAACGCGGCTAAATCACTCATCCCCAAATTTTGGAAGACGAGGACTATACCGTCCCTATGTCAGTGGCTATTAAAAGTAGACTACATACATCGAATGGAGGATATGACCCTCACACTAAGGGGGAAAGCCGACCTTGCGAAGCAGATTTGGGCCGGTTGGTTTGCCTTTAAATATTCCACTGCTTATGCTGAAATCATGTCCTAACTTATACCTATGAGTACCTTACCTGTATCGAACGGTTGATACCCACCCAACCAGCCCAGGCAGAGTCTCCCTACCCCCCCTTTTTTTTCTTCTTCCCTTTTCTTACCTTTTCTCCCTGCCCTCCCCCCCCCCCCCCCCCCCCCCCCCCAGACGCTCTGCTCTACTTTACTCTCTACTTCCTCCTCTACCTTTCACCTCCCCCCCCTTCCCCGCTGCCCCCATTTATGTTTATGTTTATGTTCTGTTAACTCCCCCAGAATGGGAAAGAAGATGTACCTATTGTTTTCTCATATGCTGTACTTCGTACATATGTCATGCCCTGTATGATCTTCTTTCTTTTCAATAAAAAATGATTAAACAAAAAAAGAAAACCTTTGTTTCAAAAAAACAACAGTCCATTAAAATGACCGAATTAGGCAAAAGCTTCCAAGCAATGATGGCTGAACAGTACTCAGAAGTCAGAGCTTACTAACTGGGATAGATGGACAATTAACAGTATATTACATTCTCCAAAATGTAAAAATTTAGATTGAATCTTGAACTCTGTGACTTGGGCTCTGCACAATGGTATACCATAAATCGGTGGCACTAAAAGCTTAATACCTTGTCCCTCCCATCTTATGCTTACCTTTCCTCTGCCTCTATTGCTGCAATCACAGCCAGGAGCTGAAGAAATGCCTAGTACTTACAGGTATGGAAGAACATGCAACCTATGTGATTTGCTAGGCCAGTCACTAGTGTCACACGGGCAGTCTATAGCATTGTGTGTGCTACAATTCTGATAAGTCATAGCTCATAAAGAACTTTCCTTTTCTGTCTGATCTCTACAGATGTTGCATAAAATGTTTCATTCATAAAGTCTGAAAAAAGTAAACAAACCACGCATTCACAAATTATGTTTAGGAATGTAAATGTATACTTTTTTGTTTTAACTGCCACCATCATCACCTGGAAACTAGCTTAAGGTGGTTCTAATGGTAAATTTGTTTTTACCTTCATAGTTACATAATTACATAGTTAGCTAGGCTGAAAAAAGACAAGTCCATCCAGTTCAAACATAAAAAAATAAATAAAAAATATTGTACAATCCAATATACCCAATTCTATACCCACAGTTGATCCAGAGGAAGGCAAAAAAAAAAAAAAAACTAGGGCTGAAACTAATCGATTACTATTTTCATAATCGATTAATCGCCCAGTAACATAATGGGGTTAAAAAATTAAAATGAGCCCTTTATAGTATAAAAAGAGCAAATAATTGCTACTGTAAACACACTAATACAGTAAAAAAAAAAAGTACCCCCTTACAATAGTGATTATCTGCTTTTATTTTTGTACTATAAAGGGCCAATTTTGTTTTTTTTAACCCCCATTGTGTTACTGAACGTCTCAGGCCTGGTTCACACTTTTTTTTTTTTTTTTTTTTGGTGCTTTTTGCAGAAACGCACTACAGTTTATTTACATGGTTTCCTATGGGACACGTTCACATCTATGCTTTTTTCAGCTGCTGCGTATTTGGAAAGGGTCAGGGACTTTATTTTAAAGCAAAACGGTGCTTTTTTGGTTCAATATACTTCAATGGAGAAGCTGCACAAAAGCATGTAATGCGTTTTTGCAGCAATTTGTGTTTTTAATCTGCCCAACAACTAATTGGACAAAAAACTCTGTTACTCTCGGAGTGGTTTAAATATTTTGCTCCCTAACCATATAGTTGGTTATTTATATTAACCACTGCATATAGATATTTAAGAATAAATTGCCTTTTTTTTTTTTTTTTTTAAACTTTACATATTAACTAAATTATACACCACACTTTTTTTTTTTTTTTTTTTTAAGGTTATTTACCGATTATTCGAAACAATAGACCAACTAATCGATTATGAAAATAATCGTTAGTTGCAGCCCTAAAAAAAAAAAAAACCAGCAGAGCATGCTCCAATCTGCTACAGCAGGGGGAAAAAAAATCCCTTCCTGATCCCCCAAGAGGCAATCAGATTTTCCCATGATAAACTCATGCATTCCCTATTGCTGTGCGCCCCCTTCCCAAATACTTACCCGAGTCCTGTATCAATCCAGCACTGTGCCTGTCTGCTGGTCTTCTCTCCTGTCTCCCTCTCTCACAAGCTTTGCTATTGGCGCCTGATGCTTTCAGTCAAATCCTGTGAGCAGGGCCAAGTTGCTCTGTGTGTGTCAATGTGGCGCACACAGCTCAGCTTGAGATCGAGCCTGCATGTCTGCCCCCATTGTAAGACACAAATATTTCTATAATAAGATGGACTTTTAAATATATCTCCAATGGTTTTAAAAACAAGAAAAAAGCCTCATTAAAAATAATAATCCTTTTTTATACATATTACATTTTTAAAATGATGTAGATATTGACACTAGTTGGATTGTAAATAGTATAGTGACTCTAATTATAGGGTCCCTGGAGGCCATTATATGTAGGTTGATGCGTTTCACAGGAAACCCGCTTCCTCAGGACCTCGGAAAGCTGGGGGCGGGGTTGGTAGGTAATGTTCTGCCCATTGGTTATACAAAAAAAACTCAGTGTATACCCAGTGTTAGGGTTTAGATACTCCAGTTAATAAAGATGATTTCAAAAGCTGTGGTGTTGTGCCACATCTAAATTTCAAATATATCCCATTAAAAACATTAGTTATTTTTTCTGGTGTTTAAACAGTGTTTTTAAAATGCAAACTAAATTTTAAAATACTGTCAATGGTAAAAGCTGGAAGTTCTCGCTGGAGGGATTTGTGTTCGTGCCGATTCCTCAAGGCCATGGTACAGTAATTACCATGCACTGTGTCATTTGCCAAAGCTATTACATTATGTTTTCAGGTCAGTAATTCACTAGCAGGTACTGTAAGTGCTTGCACACTTTGCTGGAAAATGCTCTGAATTCTAACAGTAGCCTTAAAGGAAAAAGGAAAGATCTATCCTCAAACGTAGACATATCCAACAACATATTGCATTTATTAATTCCGTAGTGCAAGCTATCTTATTTATCTATCTCTAGAATTGAAAATTCCATATAAATAATATAGCATAATGATAATATATACAAAAATGGCACTATATATATAATATATATATATACACACAGTGGTGTGAAAAAGAGTTTGCCCCCTTCCTCATTTCCTGTTCCTTTGCATGTTTGTCACACTTAAGTGTTTCGGAACATCAAACCAATTTAAACAATAGTCAAGGACAACACAAGTAAACACAAAATGCAATTTGTAAATGAAGGTGTTTATTATTAAAGGTGAAAAAAAATCCAAACCATCATGGCCCTGTGTGAAAAAGTGATTGCCCCCCTTGTTAAAACATACTATAACTGTGGTTGTCCACACCTGAGTTCAATTTCTCTAGCCACACCCAGGCCTGATTATTGCCACACCTGTTCACAATCAAGGCATCACTTAAATAGGAGCTGCTTGACACAGTAAGGTCCACCAGAAGATCCTTAAAAGCTACACATCATGCCGAGACCCAAAGAAATTCAGGAACAATTGAGAAAGAAAGTAATTGAGATATATCAGTCTGGAAAGGGTTATAAAGCCATTTCCAAAGCTTTGGGAATCCAGCGAACCACAGTGAGAGCCATTATCCACAAATGGCGAAGACATGGAACAGTGGTGAACCTTCCCAGGAGTGGCCGGCCGCCCAAAATTACCCCAAGAGCGCAGCGACGACTCATCCAAGAGGTCACAAAAGACCCCACAACAACGTCCAAGGAACTGCAGGCCTCACTTGCCTCAGTTAAGGTCAGCGTTCATGCCTCCACCATCAGGAAAAGACTGGGCAAAAATGGCCTGCATGGCAGAGTTCCAAGGAGAAAAACCACTGCTGAGCAAAAAGAACATCAAAGCTCGTCTCAATTTCTCCACAACACATCTTGATGATCCCCAAGACTTTTGGGACAACATTCTGTGGACCGATGAGACAAAAGTGGAACTCTTTGGAAGGTGTGTGTCCAAGTATATCTGGCGTAGAAGGAACACTGCATTTCAGAAAAAGAACATTATACCAACAGTAAAATATGGTGGTGGTAGTGTGATGGTCTGGGGCTGTTTTGCTGCTTCAGGACCTGGAAGACTTGCCGTGATAAAAGGAACTATGAATTCTGCTGTCTACCAAGAGATCCTGAAGGAGAATGTCCCACCATCTGTTTGTGTACTCAAGCTGAAACGAACTTGGGTTCTGCAGCAGGACAATGATCCTAAACACACCAGCAAGTCCACCACCGAATGGCTGAAGAAAAACAAAATGAAGACTTTGGAGTGGCCTAGCCAAAGTCCTGACCTGAATCCTATTGAGATGTTGTGGTATGACCTTTAAAAAGGCCGTTCATGCTCGAAAACCCTCTAATGTAACTGAATTAGGACAATTCTGCAAAGCTGAGTGGGCCAAAATTCCTCCAGGACGCTGTAAAAGCCTCATTGCACGTTATCGCAAACGCTTGTTGCAGTTGTTGCTGCTAAGGGTGGCCCAACCAGTTATTAGGTTTAGGGGCAATCACTTTTTCACACAGGGCCATGATGGTTTGGATTTTTTTTCACCTTTAATAATAAACACCTTCATTTACAAATTGCATTTTGTGTTTACTTGTGTTGTCCTTGACTATTGTTTAAATTGGTTTGATGTTCCGAAACACTTAAGTGTGACAAACATGCAAAAGAACAGGAAATGAGGAAGGGGGCAAACACTTTTTCACACCACTGTGTGTATATATATATATATATATATATATATATATATATATATATATATATATATATATATATATATATATATATATATATATATATATATATATATATATATATATATATATATATATATATATATATATATATATTTATATATATATATATATATATATATATATATATATATAATAATTTTTTTTTTTTTTTAAAGTGGTTGTATACCCTCAATTTAAATTTGCACCTACAGTTAAGGCTTACCTGTAGGTACATGAAATATCTCCTAAACGGTTTAGGAGATATTTGCGAAAAGGTTTTACAACGTTGTCTACGGCGCATGTGCGTCGTAGACAACGGTGCATTCACAGGGTTAATCCCCATTCACAACTTAGGCTCGCCGAAGTTGAAGTCTCCCGCGCGCTGTGATTGGCCGGAGCGGCGATACCCGTAAGTAACCAGGTGGAGAGATGGCTGCGGCTAGAGGGGGAGAAAAGGACGGCGTCGGGGGCCCCGATCTAAGGTAAGTGATGCAAAATGAGCTAGTATGGTAGTCATACTAGCTCATATTGGCTTTGTCTTGCAGGTTGTTTAAAAAAAAAAATGGGTATACAACCTCTTTAATTGAGGTAAAAACTCTGAGTCCTGTCAGCGATCCAGCACTGACCCCACTGCAGCTCTAATCCCTTCACTTCCTGGTCTCACAGGAAATTGAAGCAGCAGTGGGTAACATTGCTGCTGTTTGTCGATTCTTGTTAAGAGAGGGAGCGGGAATGTGGTCGAGCTGCGCTGTGTGCCTCTATGGATGCCCGCAGCTCAGCTCTGGAGCGCATCCTCATGAGTGCCCCCATAGAACAAGGCTTGCCATGGGGGTACCCGCAGGAAGGAGGAGCAGACAGCACAGCACGGGCAAGGTACTCCAGAAGAGGAGGTAGGGGACTGCTGTGTTAATACCATTTCAGAGTAGGCAAGTATAACATCTTATTTTTAAGAAAAAAAAATTGTCCCTAACATCACTTTAAAATGAACCTGTCTTTGACACATGCAGGGCAATGAAATGGGTTCACTTAAAGGCTCATTATAGTAAAGAATATTGCATTCTGCTTACTGTTTGGGGTTAATACCTGCCATTGAAGTATTCAGTATATGATTTCCTTTTTGCCCAACATACGTACTTTTTTTGTTTATTTTTCTCTGCAGACGAAGCTACACAGCAAAAGTCAGTTACATGGGTTGGTACAAACCAACACTTTTATTCATAAAGTTTACTGAAGTTTACTCAAAGTGAAGAGGAATACTCAGTACTTCGAGAAACATGTGACTTGCTCCCACATGACAGTATGGGGAGGCTGGGGGCTTCTTCTCGCTTTATGCAGTTGACCAGAAAGGGAAACAAGCAGGAGGAAGGTAAGTATATGCAACTGAGAAGGGTGGCAGTTAGACCTGGTTTACACTAAAGCGTACGCCCATGGAGGGCTGTGTTTACCCACACGGGTGTTCCTTGCATCCCTGTGCAGGCAGTCCCATTTTATATCAAATGGGACACAGCAGCTGCACAGACACTGCCACTTCTGACATCCATATGGGTGTGGATGCGTGTCCTTGAACTTAACACAGATATTACATTGGGAGCAAACACTGTTTCCCAGTTGACATCAGTGGAACTGGAACACCTGTACATCCCTGTGTGGGTAAACCTGGCCTTACATGAGCCTATGCATTGATACACCCCCCTGTGAACAATATCTTAAGTAAATCTGTTGCTTTACCCTGCTGGGGAAAAGCAGAGGTTTAGTTTAAAGTGTGATCAGTGTATGGTGTTACTCTCGCACTATCTCTGTATGTGAAGTGAGGTAAAAAGGTGATCCAGCTGCTGCAATCACGCAATAGCTTATCCTATTCTATTATGGTAAGTGTGCATATAGAGTAAATAGTGCTGCACTGCCAGAATAAATGTGCAATGTGCTATGTATATCCTGCAAACCAACATAATAAATAAAAACTTATGCAACTTAAAATGGGTAATGTCAAGTGTGCAAGTCAGTGTCAAGGAAGTAAAGTGGAGAGAGAGGCTCACAATTTGAGTAAGCGTGAGCTTTTGGATAAGCTAAGATACTGGTTACTGAAACCTTGTGGCCTGTCTGGCACCCTTGCCACGGAGGAGCTCTAACTCCAGTGGGGGACCAAAAGATTGGCGAGATTATCCGGCTGGGAAGGGCAGACAGTGGACCTCCAGAGAACAGCAAATGTAAAAGCTTTTCTAAAGCTGTATTTAGGTGAGAGGCTAGAAAGCACAGAGATGACACCACGGTGAAAAGGGAAGATGGTACATCTTCATGTACACATACAGTCAATGGTGAAGGGATGTACCATTAATGAAAAAATACATTTGCATAGTTGGAGTAGTCGTTATTAAACCTTCACGTCAAAATTATTTATTTATCACTATATTGTTTTGAATTTTGAGATCTATATCTGTATTCACTATTGCAGATTTGTCATATTATAGGCCCAACAACATAGATCTTTTGCAGATTTATTTTGAAATCGCATTCATTTGTTTTTTATTGTCATGTGAATAAAAGTTGAGAAGATATTTTTACTTTTGTCTGTCTTTATGCACCAGTAAAAGCATTTTTTTTTTTTTTTTGGGGTTGTTTAATTGAGATTTTAAAATGACCGTCATGTGGCTGAAAAAGATCGTTGCACTTAGTGTTATATGAATAAAAGAATTCCAAGTATGGGATTTTGTACATAATTACATTGGTCATTCCAGCTTGGGCCAAAGTAACTTTGCATATACCATACTTGTGGGTTCCCTCTAGAAGCTGGAAATCACTGTAGTAGACACCACTCCTCCTCCAAAGATCTTCACTAGCTTCCAATTCCTGTGCAGAGCAGCTGCCCTTCTGCATTCTGAACATACGAGGACTATTCGAGAATGCTTTGCATTTTGTCAGTATATTCAAAGCATTCTTTAACTTGATAAAAGCAAAGACTTGGGTCAAGGCAAAGGGCAGGGGTGCCACACTTTCCACCTCATCCATTCAGAAAATGCTTTGCAGTCATTGACCAAATGCAAGGCATTCTGTAAATGGGGCCCATGCACAGTGGCCAACCACCTGTGTTCAAAATGCATCAGGGCAGCGTCTCAGCACGATACCAAGAAGCTAGTGGAGATCACTGGCGTAGCGGTGTCTACCACCCAATTTCCAGCTACTAAAGGGATTCCACAGGTAAGGTATATGCATAGTAAATAACAGAAAAGGTTATACTGCGCCAGCACTCAAAAAAATTAAATAAAGCTGCTGGCACTGCAATAGAACTGATTGCATAAGTAAGTGTGATATAAAGTGTAGCGCTAAGATGTGCAAATAAAATGAAAAGGCAAGAAAGTGAAATTGAATAAAATCAATCAAAGGTGTATATATGAATCATACAAACATGATACTGATAACATATTTATAAATCATAATGTCCATGTGGAAATAAACCTGAAAAAACACAAGAATTCCTGAAGACAATGGTGAGTGACTGAAGTGAAAAAAACTGTTCAATGTACGTACATTCAAACTTCTGCTTCTGGAAAGAAGTTAGATGTGCTTTTGTGAAGAAGACCACCGAGAGTGGAAATTGAACATCAGAAGTGTAGCCACCACCAAACACAATGATCGGTTACTCTTACCAGATCAAATGGGCTACTAATGAGCAGCCAAATGTGCAGAGAGAAATTGGATTCCACAGGTACCGGCATATACAGGAACCAGCATACAAAGAACCACTACACATGGCACCAACCCAGAAGAAATGCGACTCGGCATCCAAAATAATCCAAGGCTCAACCAGGCATATATAAATGGAGGCGGATAAACACAAACATTGCATAAAATCCTTACTAAATTAATTTATTTTATAAGAATTGCACTTGTATCAATTCGGATGGATACAGTCACTGTATATATGTGATCACAAATGAGGATAATAGGAAGCGTAATAACATGGAGCCAGCACAATACATCCCAACACTTCATCCACTAAGACTTCATCTGGTGTAAAGCCTGTACCCCTGTACCCTAGTGTTTTATACAAAGGAATATATGAAAAATGAACTCCAGAGCGTGAGAAACTATTTAGCTATAGTCCACCTGTAGTAGAAGGCTGGTGAAAGGTACCAGGTACTTCTTTATAGCATTTTTAGCCATGAGCAGATGAAAGCAGACACAAGGTCTTCCATTTTGCTTTACCCTCCAGATTTTCTGGCTTGTACTCCTGTCTGCTTCTGTCTTCCTGACATGTTGTCTGGTCTGATTTCTGTTATAGTAATAACTGAAAACTCACATCTGTGCTATCTTAATCTGACCTTCATTCTCAAGTCACTGAAGCTGTTCAGACCATAGTACTAGTACCAGCCCCCCCAAACACTGCCTTTATCAGTTCTACCACATTTTCATTCTTAGAGCTCACCAAAATCTGACTTGACTTTTTTTTTTTCCTTGCAGACATACTTTTACATTTTCTTGAAACATTTTTATCCTTTTATTTCTTGTATTCCATATATTTAATAATCATGGTTTGAGTGCAGATTGTGTGCATTTTACATTTTCTTTAAACCAGTTATTTTAGCTTTAACTGCTACAGCCCCAGAAGATTTTACCCCCTTCCTTACCAGAGCACTTTTTGCGATTTAACTGACAATTCCGCGGTCGTGCGATGTTGCACCCAAACAAAATTGACGTCCCTTTTTTTCCCCACAAATAGAGCTTTCTTTTGGTGGTATTTGATCACCTCCTGCGATTTAATTTTTTTGCGCTATAAACAAAGCGACAATTTAAAAAAAAAAAAAAAATTTTTACTATTTGCTATAATATCCCCCAAAAATATATATATAAAAAAAAAAAATTTTTCCCTCAGTTTAGGCCAATATGTATTCCCAAACATATTTTTGGTAAAAAGCGCAAAAGCGTAATATTGATTGGTTTGCTCAAAAGTTGTAGCATCTACAAAATGGGGGATAGTTTTATGGCATTTTAATTATTTTTTTTACTAGTATTGGCAGCGATCTGCGGTTTCTTTTTTATTTTTATCGGGACTGCGACATTATGGTGGACATATTTTTGGGACCATTGGTATTTATACAGCGATCAGTGCTATAAAAATGCACTGATTACTGTAAAAATGTCACTGGCAGGGAAGGGGTTAACACTAGGGGGCAATCAAGTGGTTAATTGTGTTCCCTCTGTGTTCTAACTGAAGGGGGAGGGGACTGTCTAGGGGAGATGACAGATTGATGTTCATACTTAGAACAGACGATCAGTCTCTTCTCCCTTCACAGAACCGGAAACTTTGTTTACACACGCAGATCCTGGTTCTCGTGTGGAACCAGCGATCACAACTGCCTGCCACTCGCATCGGCTCCAGGGGCAAGCACTGCACTCGCCCCTAGTGGCCACAGTGCAAAGCAACGTTGTTTCGCCCAAGTGGTTAAATTGTCAATTTACTGTTCCGGACAATTGTGTGTTGTGTTGTGGCCAAAATGCTTCATTTGCTTAATGCGCTATGTTTAGAAGCTGACAGGATGCAAATGTAGATTTAATTTCTTTTTAATGATATTTTAGCTTGTTTTTAGATGCTTTTCAGCTGTACAATTTTAAACACACTGCCTACAGGTCTAACCTAGATTAACATCTTAAACTACAGATAAATGTATGCATTATGTAATTTTCTTGTTTTTGTCAGACGGTTGGAGTGTGAATTTTTTGATTAAGCTTGATTCAGCATACTCTTACCCAGGAGATCAGAGAAAATCAGCAATCCAGTTTCATGAAAAATGTCTGGTATACACTACTGTGAAAAAAAAATGCTGTAAATTTGAGAATGCTTTCAGAAATAGAAGTGTTAATAGTTTATTTTATATCCATTAACAAAGTTCATGAATCAATGTTTGGTGTGACCAACCTTTGCCTTCAAAACCGCATCAGTTCTTCCGGGTGCACTTGAACACCGTTTTAAACGCATCCAATTCGCATGTCAGGAGATTGTGACCGACTCTTTATGCAGCCAGTTCACACATCTCTGGAGTGGCTCCGGTGCAAATTGCACAGGAGTCCTCTGCATTTTCTGGTCCATTTCAGGTCCAAATTCAGGCAAAAAATTGGACTGAAATGTTGACTGGACCCCCTGCTGTGAGCTGCTCTGTTTCTCAGTGTGAACCCAGCCTCGATTGTGACCGGGTTCACACTGAACATGACAGTCGTACGACTGTGGATCCGACTTTGCCCTGCGACTTGAAGTCCAACATGCGTCAGACATCAATGAACAGGGATACAACTTTGATCCCCGACAATACCAGGCACTGTATATGGTATGAATCTTTACTGGGAACTCCATGCAAAATGTAAAAAAAAAAAAACGGCATGGGTTCCCCCACCAGGAGCATATCAAGCCCTCCAGTCTAGTATGGATTTTTAGGGGAACCTCATGCCAAAAAAATGGCTTGGGGGTTCCACCAAAATCCATACAAGACCTTTATCTGAGCACTCAGCCTGGCAGGTCAGGAAAGGGGGTGGGGATATGAGCGCCCAATGTCTGAGCATTTTTCGTAAAAGTGTGAACCCACACCCTCAACTTAGTTGCAGAGTTTGGCTGTTCCTCAGGGTTTTAAGCCTCCTACACAGCTGCTTGTTTCAGTTAATGACTGTTTCAACCAATATATGAAATGTATGATCTTCTGCACCTGCTTGGTATAATTGAGTAACCATACGCCTGTCTTGAATCCTACAAAATCCCTTACACCAAATATTGTTTTGGTTAAATTTTTTTCTTCTCTTTGCATTTTGAAAATTGGAAAAAAATAAACAAAATATACATTTTTGAAAGCATTCTTACTTTATAGCTTTTCTTACACCAGCCTAAAACTTTTGCACAGTAATGTAATATGCAGCTAATTTTCCATTTGCACCCATGCTCAATTCACGTTTTAAGCTTAAGTAATAGGTTTGTATTAATATAATAAAATAATAGGCCTATCTAGTGCTCAAATCGCTAGTAGCGATGTGAAACGAGCCGTTGCCAGCTTGTGGAAGCATCTGATCAAGCCTGTCTGGCTTTGCCAGAGGATATATCTGGGGTCTAATAAACCTCAGATATCTTCAAAAAGAGGACTTGTCACCGCTTATGCTATCACAAAGTTGCTCATACCTTGTTATAGCAATAAAGTTGATTTAAAAAAATTAAAATAAATGAACAGGCTCTCCTCACTTTTACGACCAGGTTCCCTTCCAGCGACCAGATCGTTAAACGAATTGGTCATTAACCGCTTCAACACCGGGCCATTTTACACCCTTCCTTACCAGAGCACTTTTTGCGATTCGGCACTGCGTCGCTTTAACTGACAATTGCGCGGTCGTGCGACGTTACACCCAAACAAAATTGACGTCCTTTTTTTCCCACAAATGGAGCTTTCTTTTGGTGGTATTTGATCGCCCCTGCGGTTTTTATTTTTTTTTTTGCGCTATAAACAAAAGAAGAGCGACAATTTTGAAAAAAAGCACAATATTTTTTACTTTTTGCTATAATAAATATCCAATTTTTTTCCTCAGTTTAGGCCGATACGTATTCTTCTACATATTTTTGGTAAAAAAAATCGCAATAAGCGTATATTGATCGGTTTGCGCAAAAGTTATAGCGTCTACAAAATAGGGGATAGATATATTGCATTTTTTTTATTTTTTTTTACTAGTAATGGCGGCGATCTGCAATTTTTTTTTCGTGACTGCGACATTGCGGCGGACACTTCGGACACTTTTGACACATTTTTGGGACCATTCACATTTACACAGCGATCGTTGCTATAAAATTGCCTTGATTACTGTGTAAATGTGACTGGCAGGGAAGGGGTTAACACTAGGGGGCGCTGCAGGGGTTAATGTATTCCCTATATGTGTGATTCTAACTGTGGGGGGAGGGGACTCAAGGGGAGGAGACCGATCATGTGTTCCTCCGTACTGGGATCACATGATCGGTCTCTTCTCCGCTGACAGGACGTGGAGCTGTGTGTTTACACACACAGCTCCACGGTCCCGTTGTTTTAACAGGCAATCGCGGGTGCCCGGCGGACATCGCGGCCGCCGGGCACTCGCACCGGGTCCCGAGCGACGCCGCGGGCGCGCGCGCCCCCCAGGCGGCCGGGAATGGGAGGACGTCATGACGCCCACCCAGGATGGGAGATCCACCTTGTGGGCGTCATATGACTATGGGCGGGTAGTGAAGGGGTTAAACGAGGAGCCCCAAGTAATCAATATTTTAACCACTTCAGCCCCGGACCATTTGGCAGCCAAAGGACCAGAGGTCTTTTTTCAATTTCGCACTGCACTGCTTTAACTGGTAATTGCGCGGTCATGCAATGTTGTACCCAAACGAAATTGCGTCCTTTTCTTCCCACAAATAGAGCTTTATTTTGATGGTATTTGATTGCCTCTGTGATTTTTATTTTTTGCGCTATAAACGGAAAAAGACTGCAAATTTTGAAAAAAAAAGATATTTTCTACTTTTTGTTATAAGAAAAATCCAATAAACTCAATTTTAATCAAACATTTGGGCCAAAATGTATTTAGCCACATGTCTTTAGTAAAAAAAAATGCCAATAAGCGTATATTTATTGGTTTGCGCAAAAGTTATAGCGTCTACAAACTAGAGTACATTTTCTGGAATTTACACCGCTTTTAATTTTATGACTGCCTATCTCATTTCTTGAGGTGCTAAAATGGCAGGGAAGTACAAAACCCCCCCAAATGACCCCATTTGGGAAAGTAGACACCCCAAGCTATTTGCTGAGAGGCATGTTGAGCCCATTGAATATTTTTTTTTTTAGTCCCAAGTGATTGAATAAAGACAAAAAAATAAATAAAAAAAAAATGTTTTTTTTCAAAAAGTTGTCACTAAATGATATATTGCTCACACATGCCATGGTTATATGTGGAATTGCACCCCAAAATACATTTAGCTGCTTCTCCTGAGTATGGGGATACCACATGTGTGGGACTTTTTGGGAGCCTAGCCGCGTACGGGGCCCCGAAACCCAAGCACCGCCTTCAGGATTTCTAAGGGTGCAAATTTTTGATTTCACCCCTCACTACCTATCACAGTTTCGAAGGCCATAAAATGCCAAAATAGCACAAAACCCCCCCCAAATGACCCCATTTTGGAAAGTAGACACCCCAAGCTATTTGCTGAGAGGCATGTTGAGCCCATTGAATATTTTTTTTTTTTTTAGTCCCAAGTGATTGAATAAAGACAAAAAATAAAAAATAAAAAAAAAATAAAAAAAAGTTGTCACTAAATGATATATTGCTCACACATGCCATAGTTATATGTGGAATTGCACCCCAAAATACATTTTGCTGCTTCTCCTGAGTATGGGGATACCACATATGTGGGACTTTTTGGGAGCCTAGCCGCGTACAGGGCCCCGAAACCCAAGCACCGTCTTCAGGATTTCTAAGGGTGCAAATTTTTGATTTCACTCCTCACTACCTATCACAGTTTCGAACGCCATAAAATGCCAAAATAGCACAAAACCCCCCCAAATGACCCCATTTTGGAAAGTAGACACCCCAAGCTATTTGCTGAGAGGCATGGTGAGTATTTTACAGCTCTCATTTGTTTTTGAAAATGAAGAAAGTAAAGAAAAAAAAATTTTTTTTTTTTTTTTTTCAATTTTCAAAACTTTGTGACAAAAAGCGAGATCTGCAAAATACTCACAATACCTCTCAGCAAATAGCTTGGGGTGTCTACTTTCCAAAATGGGGTCATTTTGGGGGGTTTTATGCCATCTGGGCATTCCATGGCCTCCGAAACTGTGATTGGCAGTGAGAAGTGAAATAAAAAAATTACACCCTTAGAAAGCCTGAAGGCGGTGCTTGGTTTTTGGGGTGACGTACGCGGCTAGGCTCCCAAAAAGTCCCACACATGTGGTATCCCCGTACTCAGGAGAAGCAACAGAATGTATTTTGGGGTGTATTTCCACATATGCCCATGGCATGTTTGAGCAATATATCATTTAGTGACAACTTTTTGTAAAAAAAATATATATATATTTTTTTTTTTTTTTTCATTATTCAATCTCTTGGGACAAAAAAAAAAAATAAATTTAATGGGCTCAACATTGCTCTCAGCAAATAGCTTGGGGTGTCTACTTTCCAAAATGGGGTCATTTGGGGGGGGTTTGAACTGTCCTGGCATTTTATGCACAACATTTAGAAGCCTATGTCACACGTCACCCACTCTTCTAACCACTTGTAGACAAAGCCTTTTCTGACACTTTTTGTTTACATGAAAACATTTTTTTTTTTTGCAAGAAAATTACGTTGAACCCCCAAACACTATATATATTGTTAAAGCAAAGGCCCTACAGATTAAAATGGTGGGTGTTGCATTTTTTTTTTCCACACAGTATTTGCGCAGCGATTTTTCAAACGCATTTTTTGTGGAAAAAATACACTTTTTTTTATTTTAATGCACTAAAACACACTACATTGCTCAAATTTTTGATGAAATAAAAAATATGATCTTAGGCCGAGTACATGGATACCAAACAGGACATGCTTTGAAATTGCGCACAAACACGCAGTGGCGACAAACTACATACATTTTTAAAAGCCTTTAAAAGCCTTTACATGATACCACATTAGATTCACGGAGGAGGTCTACTGCTAAAATTACTGCCCTCGATCTGACCTTCGCGGTGATACCTCACATGCATGGTGCAATTGCTGTTTACGTATGACGCCAGACCAACGCTTGTGTTCGCCTTTGCGCAAGAGAAGGGGGGGCAGGGGTGCTTTTTTTTTTTTTTTTTTTTTTTAATTTTTTTTATTTATTTAGCTTTTTTTATTTTATTTTAAAACTGTTCCCTCCATTTTTTTCTTTTGTTATCATTTTTATTGTTATCTCACGGAATGTAAATATCCCCTATGATAGCAATAGGCAGTGACAGGTACTCTTTTTTTGAAAAAATTGGGGTCTGTTAGACCCTAGATCTTTCCTCTGCCCTCAAAGCATCTGACCACACCAAGATCGGTGTGATAAAACGCTTTCCCAATTTCCCAATGGCGCGGTTTATATCCGGGAGGGGGGACATTCCCTCCCACTGCTTGTAAAAGCAGTCTAGAGGCTAATTACCCGCTAGAATTGCTTTTACATGAAAGCCGATCACTGGCTGAAAAGAATGATACCAAGATGATACCTAAACCTGCAGGCATCATTCTGGTATAACCATTCAAAGTCCAGCAACATACTGGACATATATTGTAATCTTTATTTTTCATGCAGCCTCTTGGCTGAACGAAAAAAAGAGATTGATTGGTGGGTATGCCCACCATTAGAATACCTCCCTTCATCCACCCACTTCTAATGATGGGCATACATGCACCATTTATATATGCCGATGCATGGGGGCATCCTCCCGCAAAAGTTATGCCGTGTACACACGGTCGGAATTTCGACCGTATGTACGTGGCATTAGGAGCCAATCGCTCCTCCCCCCCCCCTGCTGCCTCCATGCTTCGGCATATATGCTCTTTTTTTTAACTGTGGTGGTGAAATCACCTCCTACAGTGTTGGAGTCGCGTCTTTATGTATCGTGGGAGCAAACACTGTTGCTGTCAAGATAAATAAATCCGCGCTGCAACTGAATGGCGCACCTGAAAACAAAAAAATGGTTAACACTAAAACACAGTAAACAAAATTACATACCTGAAAAGCAAGCATGATAAAACATAATAAAACATTGCAGAATAGAATGGAGTAAAAAAGAGCAACAATAGAGAGAGAACAATAAAACGACAACTATTTTTTTATTTTTTTGAGATTTACAGGTAAAAAAGCTCCTGACTGTTAGCGACTGAATCAAAACGCTACCACAAAAAAACTGTTAGCGATCGCAGGGATCGGGCCTGACTCTGCGAACGCTGCAGTTATGTGTGCTTAGTGTTTTGTAAGTGACAGTGATCGATCGATACTGCACTTGGGTGGGCTGGGCTGGGCTGGGCGGAGGGGGAAAACGCAGGTGCTAGCAGGTATCTGGGCTGATGCCGCTAACAATGCGTTTTTTTTTGAACCCTAAACTGCTGGGACGCTAGTATAGATCTGATCAGATATTGATCTGTTCAGATACTGTACCACTAAGGGAGGTGTATGCTTTGTGCGTGGGTGTTTGCGGTGCTGGCACTAACCTTGGGCGACGCAGACCTTATTTGACCCTAAAACCTAATTGATATCACCCGCCGGGCGATCAGGGGGTTAAACCGTTATTGGGTAATAAATGGCGGGTGCCCTGACAGTATAAAAAACAAACTATCTAACCAGCGTCACCCGTAACAGTTATACGGTGATCACTGGTGAAAGGGTTAACTAGGGGCAATCAGGGGGTTAAAACCTTTATTAGGTATTATATGGGGGTACCTGACGCTATATAAAAACCTGACGGGGAACCTAAATAACTAACTGGCTAACCAGCGTCACCAGTGACACTTATACGGTGATCACTGGTGAAAGAGTTAACTCTAGGGGCAATCAGGGGGTTAAAACCTTTATTTAGGTTGTAATATGGGGGTACCTGGCCTATAAACCTATTTATGAACCTATATAAACCTGGCGGTTACCTAAAAAAAAAAACTGGCTACCTAGCGGCACCAGTGACACTAATGCAGCGATTAGAAAAACGATCGCTTAGTGACACTGGCAAAAGGGGGTGAAAGGGTTACCTAGGGGGCAATCAGGGGGTTAAAACCTTTATTTAGGTTGTAATATGGGGGTACCTGACCTATAAACCTATTTATGAACCTATATAAACATGGCGGTTAACCTAAAAAAAAAACTGGTTACCTAGCGACACTAATGCAGCGATCAGAAAAACGATCGCTTAGTGACACTGGCAAAAGGGGGTGAAAGGGTTAACTAGGGGCAATCAGGGGTTAAAACCTTTATTAGGTAATATATGGGGGTACCTGACACTATATAAAAACCTGACGGGGAACCTAAATAACGAAATAACTAACTGGCTAACCAGCGTCACCAGTGACAGTTATACTGTGATCACTGGTGAAAGGGTTAACTCTAGGGGCAATCAGGGGGTTAAAACCTTTATTTAGGTTGTAATATGGGGGTACCTGACCTATAAACCTATTTATGAACCTATATAAACATGGCGGTTACCTAAAAAAAAAAAAAATGGTTACCTAGCGACACCAGTGACACATACAGCGATCAGAAAAACGATCGCTTAGTGACACTGGCAAAAGGGGGTGAAAGGGTTACCTGGGGGGCAATCAAGGGGTTAAACCTTTATTAGGGGGGGGTGGGGGGCTACCTTGGACCTAAAACTAACTGCACTGACAGTTATTACAGTCACACTGACACTAAATGCAGTGATCAGTAAATAAATGATCACTGCAATTAGTGACACTGTGACTGGGGGGGGGGGGGTGATCTGGGGGTGACAGGGGGTGGAATATGTGCCTATGTGTACTGGTGTCAGTGTACTGTTGGTGCACTAACCTTTACATGTTGTCTCCTCGGCGTTCCGGTCACATAGACCGGCGCACCGAGTGTGACATCACTTCCTCTGCCTGTGTTTTGATTGACACAGACAGAGGAAGCATCTGATTCGCCAGGAGCGATCGCGAGGGGGTGGCCAGAAACCACTGGCCGTCCCCTCATCCCGGATCGCTCCTGAAGCGATCCCGACCGTCCCCGCCGGCCGGGGGGGGGGCCGATCGGACCCCCCACGCGCCTGAAGAATGGCACGTACAGGTACGTGATTCTGCCTGTACGTGCCATTCTGCCGACGTATATGTACATGGGGCGGTCGGGAAGTGGTTAAGCACTCTTAAATACTAATAATGTATTCTGAAAAAAAGGTCTGAACACAACTCCAACTCGATAACATTGTTTTAATTTGCATAAGTACAGAACACAAATATAAACAACAAAAATCCATGTACTGTACAGTGCCCTAAAAGTAAGAGCTGGTTAGAATACGCTATTGCTGCAAATGTCAGAGCAAGAACAATAATTCTATCACCACATCTCCCATGTAACTAAAAACTGGTAACCTGTAAAGGCTTTTAAAGCATCGCCTATTAAGATTTTTAGGCATCGTTGTTGTTTTGAGCTGTTACATAGGCGTACGTAATTTTAAAATGTGGTATGTTGGGTAGCTGCTCGGTGTAACCTCATATATGTTTTAACAAAAAAATGTATATTATATTGTTTGTGTTCATTCACTAAGACTCATTAAAGTGTATCTTCCCTGAAAATGTGTGCTTGATAAACCCCTTTGCAATATCATGCAACATAAAAAAATTGCAACAACCATTTTATTCTCCAGTTTGGCAGACGCTACTGCCACCGTCTGACACTTTTTTTTTTTTTTTTTTCACATATTTATTTTTTAATTGCGGGACTGTTCTGTGACAGTCCTCCCTGCCCAACCTCTGCAGCCCAAGTTAAAAGTGGTGCAGCATGTGTACAGTCCTGCTATACTGTTATGTTGAAATACTAAGGGTTGAAGAGGGTGGTTGGGGCAGTTAACACCACTGCTTAGCCACCTGTTTTTACTGCTCCCCAGCCGCCAGTGTGAAAAACCCCATATGTTAGAATTTAGTTTTAGTTTCAAATTTTGAAATCACTGATAGATCTATCTCGTTGCAGATTCAAATTGCTATCTGTATGTGAACTAGTCTGTTTCTTTCAAGATGAATAAACATGCAGGGAAATGGCTTCCTTTTAATTGTAGTGACAGTTGTCTAGTTTGACAATTGAAATGTGCCTTCATTTAATAAGAATGAGCTTACATCTGTGTCAGCATGAAAAGATCTAATTCTGACAGCTTAATTTCAGGGCTCTGTTGCTGGATGTGATTATTTTTTTTATTTTTATTTTTTTGTTATGGGCTTCAAAATTGTTGGTTTTGTTAACACTGTTCATTTACAGCCAAACTATTCTCTCAGGGTCTTCTTGCCTACAGTGGATTATCCGGTTTCAGGCTAATTTTGGATATGTTTGTAAAAGATTAGTGAAAAATAGCCTGTAAGTAATTGAAATGGTTTACCTTCCAAGATCAACTGCATTCAACAATTCATCACAAAGCTTGCTACTGTACTTTAAAAAAGACCTTTCAGTCTAACATGTCTATTAAGAATAATGCTTAAAGCTCATCTTGAGGTATACATAACCCTTCATGCCTCCCTATGCACCCCTTCCTTCCCATTCCCCCATCAAAAAAAGCAGTCCTCTTAATGTTCTCCAACTACCCGAACTTGCTTCCAGAAGTTGGAATCTAGTTTTAGTGATACTGTAGCTCAAACAGCTAATCTGAGGTTACATCATCATGCTGTGTAGTCTTTTTGAGCCTGAGAGGAGCCTACCTCTGTGCTGCTAATAGGAAGCCTCCACAATACCCAGCCAGCAATGTGGACACACAAAGACCCTCCTTCTCTGCCATAGGAAAAATGGACTCCGGATGGGTATAGGTAAGTGAGGTTGGCTTTTAGTGTTTTTTTTTTTTTTTTTTTTCCAAGCCAGCGACCAGTTAGCGCAGGGGTCTCAAACTGGCGGCCCTCCAGCTGTTGCGAAACTACAAGTCCCATCATGCCTCTGCCTGTGGGAGTCATGCTGTAACTGTCAGCCTTGCAATGCCTCATGGGATTTGTAGTTTCGCAACAGCTGGAGGGCCACCAGTTTGAGACCACTGAGTTAGCGGGTAGTAGTTAGGTTGTGTGTGTGTGGTGGAGGATCTGCACAGAAATACATTTTTTGAGATACAGTATTGTTAATGTGTAATGGCGTTTATCCCATTACCTGCAGGCAGCTGCTTCTGGTAAAAGTGTTTTCTTTTTTACATATCTGCCAGTAAGTAACCACCTACAGTTAATGGGATACATGGCATTACACATAACAAATGCATTTGGTTCTGTATTCCCCCCCCCCCCCCTACAGTTTTAACCAGCATGAATCCAAATCTCCCGCCGATGCATTTAACCCCACAACCCACCTCTGATTAATGGGAAACCTCCAAGGCTTGCAGTCTATGCTGGA
Source organism: Lithobates sylvaticus (assembly GCA_028564925.1). Classification (NCBI taxonomy): domain Eukaryota; kingdom Metazoa; phylum Chordata; class Amphibia; order Anura; family Ranidae; genus Lithobates; species Lithobates sylvaticus. Next base: position 385,912,718 of record CM053029.1, on the reverse strand, counting down.
CAAAACATTCGTCCTTTTGTTGAGATGGTGAGCCTCACAATACTTCATCCCTTTAACTGTTTCTCAACAAGACTTTTAGAGAGTCTGTCAGTTCAAAGTTGGCCCTTTTGTCATCTAGATAATCTTTGTTTTTCTTTGTCTTGTAAATCTCCTTACATCACTCTAAAAACTTCCATGTTTTTTTTTTCTCTTTCTTTGTTTTTCTTTGGAACAGAGAAATTTGTTGAATGCTAGCCTAACATTGGCCATCTGTGCTCTTTATTCTCAGTGAGCACAGTGAGTGTTGTTATCTGAAAGTAGCATATGTGTGTTAATTTAAATTGTGAGTACTGGCTGGACAAGTTATTGGAGCATGCCACATCCAGTGTGTGTACTGAGATCACCTGTTACTTTGCAGCACATTCCAAGATGTACCGTATTCCTAGATGCACACCATTAAAACTGGTAATGAAAACATTACATTTGAAATTACAGTAAATGTTTAATGCCTCTAAACAGTGATTTGTTTACATTCTACGTATAGGCAACCCTATGGGCAGAATGAGGCATGAGCTTACAATAGCTCCTCATTAATCATAATAACCTCTATCATGTGCACATACTGTATGTAGTGGATAATAAAATCTGTTAAAATTGTCAGATTTTTGTGATGGAAAAAAAAATAGACAAAGATAAATCATTTCAGAACTTTTTCTACCTTTTTAATGTGACTTGGAAACTGTACAACTCCGTTAAATGCTATAGGCTCTCCCTATAGGGAGACTGATCTCTTATCACAAGTTGGATTAGCAGCAAGGGTGGGAAATGTTATAATGGGGGATTTTAATTATCCAGACATAGACTGGGTGGAGGGAACCATGCATAAATCTAAGGCTCGCCAGTTCCTAAATGTCTTGCAGGACAATTTCCTGGTTCAAATGCTAGAAGCACCAACTAGAAAAAAAGCTTTACTGGATCTACTGATTACCAACAATACAGACCTGATCACAGATGTGGAAATATGGGGCAATTTAGGGAAACGGCAATAACAGGTCAATTGGCTTCAGTATAAATCACACAAATAGGAAACATAAGGGGAATACAAAGACACTGAATTTCAAAAGAGACAACTTCCCTAAACTACAAACCTTGCTAGAAGGCATGAATTGGGATAAAATCTTAGGAACAAAGAACAGGAGAGGAGTAGGAGAATCTATTGTGGGGTGTAATTTTTGGTATGTACATGCGATGTGTTAGAAATATTTTATAAATGGACAACTTTGTGTTAAAAAAAAAAAAGTGTTTTTTCATTTTCTTTACAAATTTTCAAAAAATTTGTAGGAAAAAAAGACATGTTAAAAAGACTCATTATGGCTCATAGATTATACATTGGGTTGTTTTCTTTCTAAAATGGGATCATTTTTGGGGTGTTTCCATTGTCCTGGTGCTCTAGGGCCTACACACACACACACACACACACACACAGCCTTGTGTGTTTTTTTTTGTTTTTTATTCTGCAAGTACCAGGTTTTTCATATCCTTTATAAAGCCTGTATGTTATAAACTGGTTCTTTTAATATAAAGCTGTATTAAACACAAAAGCAAAAATGTATTATATTGCAGTTTACCAATTCTTAGATGTGATGGATGCATTAGTTAGCTTTTTCATCTAGTCATTCAACCAGTAAATATGTTTTTTGTTTTAACCACTTGCCTACCAGGCACGAACACCCCCTTCCTGACCAAGGCATTTTTCAGCTTTCATCGCTGTTGCATTTTGAATGACAATTGCGCGATCATGCAACGCTGTACCCAAATAAAATTTTTATAATTTTTTCCCCACAGATAGAGCTTTATTTTGGTGGTATTTAATCACCTCTGCGTTTTTTATTTCTTGCGCTATAAACAAAAGAAGAGTGACAAGTTTGAAAAAACACTTTTTTTACTTTTTTATTATAATAAATATCCAATTTTTTAATTTTTTTTTTAAACAAATTTTTTCCTCGATTTAGGCCGATACGTATTCTTCTACATATTTTTGGTAAAAAAAATCGCAATAAGCGTACATTGATTGGTTTGCGCAAAAGTTATAGCGTCTACAAAATAGGCGATAGATTTATAGCATTTTTATTATTTTATTTTTGTACTAGTAATGGCGGCGATCTGCAATTTTTTATCGTGACTGCGACATTGCGGGGGACATATCGGACACTTTTGACACATTTTTGGGACCATTCACATTTATACAGCGATCCGTGCTATAAAAATGCATTGATTACTGTATAAATGTGACTGGCAGGGAAGGGGTTAACACTAGGGGGCGCTGCAGGGGTTAATATGTTCCCTATGTGAGTGATTCTAACTGTGGGGGGAGGGGGACTGACTGGGGGAGGGGACTGATCGGTGTCCCTATGTACAAGGGACACGCCATCGGTCTCTCCTCTGACAGGACGTGGATCTGTGTGTTTAGATACACAGATCCACGTCCTGCTCAGTTTCTGGGCAATCGTGGGTGCCCGGCGGACATCGCGGCCGCCGGGCACGTGCATCGGGTCCCCAGCGACGCGGCGAGCGCGCGCCTCCCGCCGCGCACACGTGCCCCCTAGTGGCCGAAATGTTAGCGCCGTCATATGAAGGCGACCCGCCACAAGAGCCGCACCGCTCCGCCGTCAATTGACGGTGGGCGGTCGGCAACAGGTTAAAAAGAACAAGCTCTCCAGTAGAATTTATCAGTTGCGGAGATGAGACAAACCTTTTTTAACACTAGCATGGGTGCTTTTATAATTTTTTTATTTCTGTAAAACATTCATGACAAAAGGCAAGAACTGTTACTGTAACTGCTTATGAAGTGTTAGCTAGAGTTTGGCTTCTATTTGTGTATCTAAATCTCCTAGTACATCTAACACTCCCCTCCAAAGGTGCCTCCTGTGCTCTTTCAGCCAGAGTGGGAGCACTCAAATACAGGAGGTGTGTTACTAGCAGGAACACCAGGTAAAAACTGAGGGGGAAAAAAATCCTTTAAAAAAATGAATGAAGCCACCACATCAAATGAGATTGGTAGGCTTACAATATATTACATTTTTGGTTTGGTGTTTAATAACACTTAATAAAATTTGATGTTTTTATTACTAATTCTAATTTTCGAAGTGTAACTATGATCTCTGACTGTCAATTTGAAAAATCTGTTATTTACCAAGATAAAAAAATTTCATTAGAAAAATAGAGTATGTGGCCCTTCTGAGAATGGACTGATGCGACCTGCAGAGGGTGAAGGAAAGTTTTTTTTTTTTTTTTTTTTCTTCATTAACCACTTGCCGACCGCCGCATGTACATTTATGTCGGCAGAATGGCACGGCTGGGCAAATGGGCATACAGGTACGTCCCTTTGAATTTGCTGCCATGTGGTCGCCGGCGGTGGCACGCGCGACCCTGCCGCGAGCTCCGTAAGTAGGTTCGCGGGTCCTGCGGACTCTATGTTCGCGGGTCCTGCGGACTCTATGTTCGCGGGGATACCCGCGATTGTCTCACGGAGAGGAAGAACAGGGAGATGCTAATGTAAACAAGCATCTCCCCGTTCTGCATAGTGACAGTCACTGATTATAGCTTCCTGTGATCAGGGGCTATGCTCAGTGATGTCCCACGTAGCCATGCTACGTGGGACATCACAACATCACAGCAGTTAGAATCGCTCCCTAGGACACGCTTAACCTCTTCCTAGCCAGCTAGTGGTTAACCCCTTCACTGCCAGTGTCTTTTTTACAGTAATCAGTGCAATTGTTTAGCACTGATCGCTGTAAAAATGACAATGGTCCCAAAAATGTGTCAAAATTGTCCGATGTGTCCGTCATAATCACGATAAAGATTGCAGACATTACTAGTAAAAAAAAAAAAAAATAATTAATAAAAATGCCGTAAAACAAACACCCATTTTGTAGACTCTATAACTTGCGCAAACCAATCAATAAATGCGCATTGCGATTTTTTTATTTTTACCAAAAATGTAGATGTGTTTTTTCAAAATTGTCGCCCTATTTTTGTTTATAGCGCAAAAAATAAAAACCGCAAAGGTGATCAAATACCACCAAAAGAAAGCTCTGTTTGTGGGGGAAAAAAAGGACGTAAATTTTGTTTGGGAGCCACGTCGCACGACCGCGCAATTGTCAGTTAAATCGATGCAGTGCCGAATTGCAAAATGTGTTCTGGTCTTTGGCCAGCCAAATGGTCCGGGGCTTAAGTGGTTAAACAGTGTGAGTTTTACAGGTTTTAAAGAAGCTATTTTTAATTGTTCTGTCTCCTATAGGACAAAGTACATGTATTACTTCATCTCATGTTGCTAGTTTTTAAAGTAGTGTCATAGTCTGGTCTACCACCCCTCCTGTCCAACAACAGCTAGGAAGTAAACGGCTGCTTCATAACGCCAGCCTGTCTCGGCTCTGAGCACTTTCCAGCAACAGTAATGCAGAAGCTGACACATCTACCCCCCCTTTGCATTACTCTTATCATTTGCTTGTCTGTAGAAAGTGTGTAGAACTGAGTTCAGCTGCTATTGTGAAGCAGCTATCTCATTCCTAGCTGTTGTTGGATCAGGAGTGGCAGGAGGGGGGACATGTCAGACCTCATAACTAGACTTGGGCCAGCAATAGTTTGTTTGAACCATGTGTGGGCAGACTGAATGTACCCAAGTTGATTAGTCAACTTGGGTACAACCAACCTGCTGGATTAATTTGCTGCTAGCAATAATTATTTTATACTGCGTGTACCTTTTCCCATAAAGAACACTAAAAATGTAAATGATTGATCTTCCTTAAAGCTCCAGTTAGGGCCCTTTCACACAGATGTGTCCGTGTACGGGCTCCGCTTTGCTCAGCAGGGATTGCTCCGTCAAACTGAATCCAACAAACCCAGGTAAGCAAGTTCAGTCTCCAAAAGGCAAGAGCAAAACCAGTTCTGTGATGGGTCTGAGGAAAGCCTTTACAGTTCCTTGTCTGGCAACTTTCACCTCCACCTTACCTACCATTCCATCATCGCTAGGAACACGGTCTTTACAATGAGTCTCATGGGTCCAGTAATTTTTTTGGCTTGCTGGTCCTTGAGCAGAACAAGGTTTCCAAGGAGGTTAGGGTTCAGATGTTACTATTTTCTGCATCCTTGCAAAAGAGAGACACTCCATCTTCCAACGACTTCAGAAGCAGTTGGTTAGGTGTTGTACTTGCTTCCATTGCCCAGGGTATAAGTTCCCTGCTTTAAAGTCTCCAGGTGGAAAAGGAACAGACACAAGCATCTGGGTAAGAAGGGTAGCTGGAGTAATAATGATTGGAGACTCTGGATCTGTAGATACTGCAACAAGTGGTTTTGAATTGATTATGGTGGACACTTCTGCCAGAAAGTTAGTTAAACTCTCATGAGTAAGCCTATCCTACGTGTAATGCCTATCATTCTCTCCCATGAGCCACCCATGTGGGAAGGAGGAGGAGGATTGAAATTCTAAGTTCAGCTCTTTTCAGCTAAAAAGTCCTGGATTGGCTTAGAATGGAGCTGCAACTCTCGGTAGGCTCCAGTAAAGTTGGTTCCACAGTCAGATCTTAATGACTTCACTGGCCCTCTGATGCTAATGAATCGCCTTAGAGCATTGATAAAACTCGAAGCATCCATGGATTCTTTAACTTTGATGTGTACTGCATGCACACTTATGCAGGTGAACAGCACTGCTAATTGTTTGCTATTTGCTTGGCCACCTTGGGTTCTACGTGCTATTACCATCCATGGCCCAAAAACATCTAGACCAATGTAAGTGAAAGGTGGGTCAGTACTTAAACTGTCAGGCAAATCTGACATTTGCTATTGCTGGTGTTTCCCTCTTATTGGACGCAGTATAGTTGAAATCTGTCCTTTTTTTTTTTCTCACACAATCCAATCCTGCGGCTCTTATGGCTAGACATGTGCATTCGTTTTCGTCCAAATGCATTTTCGTCCGAAATTCAGGTATTTTGGTTATCGTTTTAACAAACGATAACGAAAGTGCAGAATCCGAAAAACGAAAGATCCGACATAAACAAATGCTTTATTTTCGTTGTGACAACAGTTCGATATAGATAGGAGATTCGACGCTGACAATAACAATCTGTGTCCATTGAACCTGTGGTCGAATGTGCCTAACCTTAACTCTATTAGTCCAAGATTATTCTACATAGAGAGAAAAGATTCGACGTAGAAAGGAAAGATTCGACGTAGAGAGATAAGATTGCTGCTGGAATTGGGTGGAATTGCAGCTAAACTATACAGAGTCATACAGTTTAGCTGCTCCGTCGAATATTCTTTGAACTTTCGACAGACACCATAAGCCTTCAATGACAGATTCGACCTTAATTCATTTGGATTTTCGGACGAATGCAATTTTTAACGAAAAACGAAATAAATAAAAACGAATTTCGGGAGTAACTAAATAAATTAATTTTTTTTCGGACGAAAACGAAATTCCAAAACGAAATATTTCAGTTTGCACATGTCTACTTATGGCACCCTCTGTGAAATGTCTACCTTGGTGCCTAACCCTTTTCATGGTAGTGCCATATGAGCAAAGTGGCGAGTAGAACATCATTCAGGGATACACCTTGATAATTGGCATTGGAGTCAAACACTACCCTGATTTTCTTTGGCTTATGTGGGTGATACACTCCAAAGAAAGGCAGATACCAGCACTCGTTATGTTCTAGAAGAGGTGGAGCTGGCTCAGCATGATCATTGTCAAAGATCCTTTTTTAAAAGGCAATAAAATGTTCCTTCATTTCAGGCTTGTCTTTTAGAGTTTGCTGACGTGAGTTTAATCTAGATAAAGCTTGTTCACGATTGTCTGTCTGACTCTTTTTAGCACGAAGAGGTAATGGTGCAACACAGCTGTTAGATTCATGTTTGAAGAAGTCACTTTCCATTATTGCAAGTAACTCTCTATCTTCAACTGGCAAAGCTATTCTGTTGTCATTACGTGTAGTACAAAACACTGTGCTACCTAAGTTGTCATCACAGGGGATGGGAGTAACCTCAGATACCTGGATGATATCAATAGGCTTTTCCTTTACTTCATGATAAGGGCTTTGTCTTAGGGAGATGCATGCCCATTCCTTAACACAAGAGTTTTGAAGGAGTTGATCTCAGATGGTGTATGCATTTTATTCCAGCATACATCACTCACGATTACCTAGCCTAGATCAAGTCTTTCTGCATATGGGGTGTTGTCAGATCCATTGCACTGCTGGTGTATTCTAAGTACTCTGATAAGGTCCCTTCCCAGCAAGACTAATGCCGCGTACACACGATCGGACTTTTCAACGGACTAGGTTCTGTTGTTTCTCAGTCATTTTGAAGCTGATTTAGGTTTCAGGATTTTTGCTGCAGTTGAGGAAAATGAGAAGGAAGCATTATTGTAAAAGGTCTGTGATCCGCACTTTGTTTTGTCAGGATCTTTATACAGTCAAAATGTACTTCAAATTCCATAGTATATCTCGAGCAAGCAAGAAAAGGGTGGCTATGTTTCTAAATACATTGGGACCATAGATAACGAATGTAGCCACCCTGTAACAGGAAGTCAGATTGCAACATAAAAAAAGGAATGTGAAGGATACTGAGAACAATAGAAGGTACTTTGTTTGCTCTAAGAATATATAGTTGAATATCATTTTTTAAACCAGTGTTTAGTGTCACTTTAACTTGATATATTTTCTAATGGCACATTAGTTTACAAATTACCTTGAAATGGGTTACACATGTGATTTACATATTATGGATGATAACTCTCGACTCACTCTTCTTGATGCTTATATCTCCATTTTACTCATACCAAAATATCGCTGTAGGATACATTGCCCCATCCTGTTGGAGTGATGAGATTGCAAACTGTCATGGATCAAAACATTTCAAACTGTTTAAGTTGTTAGACTTTGAACATTTTCTTTTTACGCAAAATTCATATTTTTAGTCAGAACTGATGGCATTTGTTTTGCATACCCAAGTGGAAGTGTAGAGTTTGTTCTTGGGTCCTCCAACTGTGACTTTTTTGAATGATTCACTTTTGAAAATATTAGTTTACAATGATGTCTTCAATCTTCCTATATTTGCACTTAGGGTAGAGGCATCCTCTAGGTATAGCACAGCAAATTGTTTCCAGAGATGCATGCATTTGAGGAAATTCATAGTACAGTAGTTTGTGGAACATGGTGTGCAGTGACATGGCGATGGCCAATGCAGAAGTACGGTGCCTTGAAAAAGTATTCGTACCCCTTTGACATTTTTACTTATTTTGTCGTGTTGCAACCAAAAACAAATGTATTTTATTGGGATTTTGTGATGGACCAACACAAAGTGGTATATAATTGTGAAGTGGGAGGAAAATGATGAATGTTTTTTAGAGTGACATTTTTGGCCATTCTTCGTTGCAAAATATCGCAAGCTCTGTCAGATTGGATGGAGAACGTCTGTGAACAGCAATTTTCATGTTTTGCCACAGATTCTCTATTGGATTTAGGTCTGGACTTTGACTGGGCCATTCTAACACATGATTATGCTTTTGATCTAAACCATTCTGTTGTCGTTCTGGCTGTATGATTTAGGGTTGTTGTCCTGCTGGAAGGTGAACCTCCACCCCAGACTCAATCTTTTGCAGACTCTAATAGGTTTTCTTCTAAGATTGCCCTGTATTTGGCTCCATCTATCTTCCCATTAACTCTTACCTGCTTCCCTGTCCC
>CM053029.1:385876501-385899001 GCA_028564925.1 Lithobates sylvaticus | reverse complement strand
CCCCTTTCCAAAATCAGTGAGCAATATTGATGTACAGTAATGTCTAGCAACCAATCAACAAGCAGAAATTATGTGCTGTAACCTCTAGCAACCAGTCAGTGAGTGGTAATGATGCTCTGTAACCTCTGGCAACCAATCACAATCGCTGTCTGATCTGATTCAGTAAACTGATTTTGAGTCTAGCTGCTTTTTATTGTAAGTATCAAAGCAGGTGGAGAGTGAAACTGTATGGAAGGGGGGGGTAAAACATTTTTTGCCCAGGGTCCAATCAATATTAAAGACGGCCCTGGGTATACTGTGTCAGTGTAGCAGTCAGTGTCTCTAATCATACAACAGAGCAGTTCAATGTCACCTCAGTGACACCAGTGCTCATGGAGAGGTGATCTGTGTTTATTTCATTTAACACTCATGCAGCCTTTGTTTACAACTGTGATTGCTGTGAATTTTTGCAAATAACACTTCCACCCTTAATTGCAGGGTTCAAAAACACTAGCTAGCTATTTTAAGCATTGCTTTTTATTTTCAGGGCACCAGAGTATTCATTTGGGTACCGTGTTGCATGACGGAGTAATTGTCAGTCAAAGTATCAAAGCCCTGAAAACTAAAAAGTCCTCGTTATGAAGGAGGTTTAAACAAGCTAATATCGAGGCAGGTTAATTCTGATTTGTGTTCTTTAATCTTTGTTTTGTCTACTTTTTGATTTAAGATATGGAACACTAACCAACAAATTATTTTTTTACTACAAGTGTTATCATTTTTAATTTAGTAGTAGCTATTGATAACATTTACAGCTGTGCTCAGTGTAGCTTAAATATTGTGTGTTTTTTTTTTTTTTTCCCTCCCCCTATGTGCAACCTGCCTAAAATACAGGTGGTTGTAGGTGGTTGAGAGCTTTATGGTCAATAGAGGGCAGTGTTATCTAACTTAATAATGTGCTTGCTGATGTTCGAAAACTCAAATGATGCCAGATATAAATATTTTATGTTTCCATCGTCTGCATTCATGGGGTCTTGCTTCTGTGTCTGATCATAATTGATCATTTCAGATTGACATTTACAAAGCTAGAATGCCCCAAGCTTTACTTGTTCTCTTAACCCTTTCCGAGTTTAAACAGCCTTTGTAATGATTGCATTAGCATCGATGGTTGCCTTGGAGCGATTTAAAATGAAAAACACATTTTTCTAAAGTACTTAGTATTTATTTGCTTGATAAAAGTAATGATCAGGACACTTACATTTTGATATTTTTGGCAAAGGAAAATGTGTTGCCTGTGTGTCTTTTTTTTTTTTTTTCTTTTGTGGTGGATTTCCAAAAATATCTAGAAAAAGTTGCAGTCATTGCTTATTTCTCAAAAATACCTACTTCCTGGCTGCACTGCTAGTCACCTATGACCAGTCAGTGAAGTTAGAATTCCAGATCCACCCATTCCAGGTCAGAGACTCGGATAGTATTGCAGCCAGTGGATGGCAATTAGTATATTAAATATTTCATATTCTCTTGGTGCAGGTCTCTATGGAAGGGAGAAAATCCAGTCTTAAAATACTGTTAAAATTATAGGTTAACCCAGTCCCTAAAACCTTATGCAAGTTTTACCATGTTACTCTCCGTTTTAACATTGCTTTCAAGTATGTACAGTTGTGCTCATAAGTTTACATACCCTGGCAGATGTTATGGTTTCGTGGCCATTTTTTTCAGAGAATATGAATAACACAAACTTTTCTTTCACTCATGGTTAGTGTTTGGCTGAAGCCATTTATTATCAATCAACTGTGTTTACTCTTTTTTAAATCATAATGACAATATAAACTACCCAAATTACCCTGATCAAAAGTTTACATACCCCAGCTCCTAATACCGTCTATTGCCCCCTTTAACATCAATGACAGCTTAAAGTCTTTTGTGGTATTTGTGGATGAGGCTCTTTATCTTCTCAGATGGTAAAGCTGCCTATTCCTCTTGGCAAAAAGCCTCCAGTTCCTGTAAATTCTTGGGATGTCTTGCATGAACTGCACGTTTGAGATCTCCCCAGAGTGACTCAATGATATTGTGGTCAGGAGAATGAGGTGGCCACTGACTGAGGTGGCCACTGACTGAGGTGGCCACTCCAGAACCTTCACTTTATTCTGCTGTAGCTAATGACAGGTCAACTTGGCCTTGTGTTTTTGATCATTGTCATGTTGGAATGTCCAAGTACGTCCCATGCGCAGCTTCCTGGCTGATGAATGCAAATGTACCTTCAGTATTTTTTGATAACATACTGCATCATCTTGCCATGAATTTTTGACCCAAATTTACTATGCCTTTTGTAGCTCACACATCCCCAAAATATCAGTGTATTTCACAGTAGGAATGGTGTACCTTTCATCATAGGCCTTGTTGACTCCTCTCCAACCATATGAAATTATGATTGTGGCCAAAAAGCTCAATTTTGGTCTCATCGCTCCAAATTACTTTGTGCCTGAAGGTTTGAGGCTTGTCTCTGTGCTGTTTGGCGTATTGTAACCGAATACTTTGTTGAATTTGCATAGTTGTCACGTACCTAGGGATGGAGCCCAGAATGCAGGGAGCGGCCTCTCGTATGCCTCTGGCTCGTGAACTCCCGAAGGTGGGAACAGGGGCCCGCGAGTGCAGGGGTGCGCAAGTGCCTGGCAGATGGCAGATGTGGGCTTGACTGGAACCGTGCAGGGATCAGGAACACAGGAACTGCAGACAGCGCTGAAGGTTCTGAGATTTGCAGGAACTTCTGGGACAGCAGGCAGCAGGGAGGTGTTCTGTAGTCCCACAGGAACACTGGTCAGCAGACTGAAGAGAACACGTGCTTTGAACACTGGAATGCTGTACGTGGTCAGGCAGGCAGGGTCAACACTGGCAGACAGAGCAGGTTCAGGCAGAGGCAGGCGGATTGTCAGAGTACAGGCAGGGTCGGCAACAGACGGGCAACAACAGGACCAGAGGAGCAGGCAGAGAATAGTCAGACAAGCCGGGGTCGGAGGCAGGCAGCGGGCAGGTGAAGTCGGGAACAAGCCGGGTAACAGGAATCAAACAGGTACTTAGTAATTAGCAGAGGTCTCAGGAAACGCTGTAGACCGGAGACAGCAAGAGGCCTCAGTCACAAGCTTCCTTTTAAATGCTTTTTGGCGCCAATAGGAGACCGACGGCGCGTCAGCGCAAGCGCGCACACGTGCGCCCGCCGACGCCAATGTGCACCGACAAGCGCTGATTGGGTCTGAAGGAAGTTCTGTGGGCAGGTCCTTCTGGGTCACTGGGATGTCTTCCTTGACAATAGTAATGGCTTGGCGACTCGACCACACAGCCCATCTTCAAGTGCCTCCTTATTGTGCATTTTGAAACAGACACACCACGTGTTTTCAGAGTCCTGTATGTCACCTCAAGTTATTTGTGGGTTTTTCTTTGCATCCCAAACAATTTTCCTGGCAGTTGTGGCTGAAATTTTAGTTGGTCTACCTGACCATGGTTTCAACAGAACCCCCTCATTTTCCACTTCTTGATTAGAGTTTGAACACTTCTGATTGGCATTCTCAATTCCTTGGATATCTTTTTACTTTTACTTTACTTTTATATTCCCTTTCCTGTTTTATACAGTTCAACTACCTTTTCCTGCAGATCCTTTAACAATTCTTTTGCTTTTCCCATGACTCAGAATCCAGAAATGTCAGTGCAGCACTGGATGAAACATGCAAGAGTCCTGTCAGGAGTCCAAAAACGTATGACCTTTTATACACACACACACACTAATTACAAGCAAACAGATCACAGGTGAGGATGGTTACATTTAATAGCCATTTAAACCCCTTTGTTTTAACTTGTGTGCTTGTTATCAGGCCAAAATCACCAGGGTATGTAAACTTTTAATCAAGGTCTTTTGGGTAGTTTCTGTTGTCATTTTGATTTAAAAAGAGTAAACACAGTTGATTGATAATAAAGAAGAAAAGTTTGTGTTATCATTCATTTTCTCCCTGAAAAATGGCCAAGAAATCATAAATATTGCCAGGGTTTTCAAGCTTATGAGCATAACATACAGTAAAGCCTTTCTTTTTTTTTCTTTTTGGCTAGAGAAGTTAGCTTCTTTGTCAGGTTTTTGTCAGGTACAGCCGCCCGTGTAACGATGCGAAACTACGGCACCTAAAAATCTCCATAGATGACATTTTAAAGTTTACATATGTGTGCAGGACCGGGGTGTGTTTTGTGCGCAAGCACAGGCAGGCGGGACATTTAAAAAAGTTAATTTATTAGAATTTTTTTTATTTTTACGGGTTTTTTTTTTTTTTTTCTTTTGCTATCACAAGAAATGTAAGCATCTCTTGCAGTACTGATAAGCAGTGACAGGTCCTTTTTTTTAAATTTGATATCTGGGGTATATTAGACCCCAGATGTCTCCACCGCTTCTAAAGGTTTGGATTAAACTCTGATCGGTTCAATACAAGGCTTTCCTAAGCAAGCAATGGCTGGTAAACAACGGACAGAAACTGTAAGTGACAAAATCCTTGTTGCTTTTTGTTTCTGACTTCACACAATGGAACGACATCCATTCCTTCTACTGTGTCTCAGAGTAAGCTGCCGGACACATCCTTACCTGGCTCCCCCCCGCATGAGAGAGCCTGGTAAAGGCGGCGGCGGGAAGGGGGTGGGACACCCTTCTGCAGCCTGTAAAAGTAATCCGGCGGCTCTCTAACCACTCTGATAAATATTTTGTGCAGAATTGCTGGCCTTACAGAATGATATGTCCGTCGTCATTGCAGCGGTGACCAGAATTTCACCCTTCCTATCAAGCGATGTACAGGTACATCACTATACAGAAAGCAGTTAAAAAGTGAAGAATTCCCTGTATGAAACATCTAGATATGTTAATTTTGCTTAAAAAGTGCTCTGAAATATGAACTGTGTTGTATATCTCTGTAAACAATTGCTCTTTCTGTACCTTCAGCCTAATAGGGGTATATCTGCAGTGTGAGATCATCTAAGGCATGGGTGCTCTACCTGTGGCCCTCCAGCTATTGCAGAACTACAATTCCGATCATGCCTCCGCCTTTGGGAGTCATGCTTGTAACTGTTAGCCTTGCAATGCATCATGGGACTTGTAGTTCTGGAGCAGCTGGAGGGCCACAGGTTGAGCCCCCATGATCTAAGGCATGGGTGCTCAACCAGTGGCCCTCCAGCTGTTGCTGAACTACAATTCCCATCATGCCTCTGCCTTTAGGAGTCATGCTTGTAACCATCAGCCTTGCAATGCCTCATGGGACTTGTAGTTCCCCAACAGCTGGAGGGCACTGGTTGAGCACCCACGATCTAAGGCATTATGTCTCTTGCAGCTAATATTATGAGGTTTGAAGTTGCAGTGCAATAATTTCTCTGCAGATTACTTTTCATTGGGTGGGTCTGATCTGACATGAGGAAGAAAGTCCTGTGACTCTACCAAAAAGGTTGCCTCCATAGGGAAATACAAGTTAGACCCCTTTCACACTGAGACGTTTTTCAGGTGCTTTTGGGCTAAATATTGCGCCTGTAAAGTGCCTGAAAAACAACTCCCCTGCAGTCTCAGTGTGAAAGCCGGACGAGGGCTTTCACACTAAGGCAATGTACTGGCAGGACGTTAAAAAAAACTCCCGCAAGCAGCATCTTTGGAGTGGTGCAGGAGCAGTGTATTCATCCCTCCTGCCCATTGAAATGAATGGGTACCACTTCCAAACCGCCGCTGCAGCAACGCTTTGCGGGTTGTTTTAACTCTTTTTCGGACACTAGCGGGGGTTAAAAGCAACCTGTTAGCGTCAGTAAACCACTGCAAAAACTACGGTAAAGCGACACTAAAAATACCAGTGCTCTACCGCCGACACCCCACTTTGAAAGGGGCCTTACAGTATAGTACGGTAAGTCTGTATTGGGGAAAAGATCAGCTGCAGGGAAGACCACATGAAACTAGTTCTTTGCCTTCAGCTTGCCTTTTCTGGGCACAGCTTCCAGAATTCGTGTTCATTCTAAATTTCTTAATATACCTGGGGGGGGGGGGGGGGAAGCTACTACCACAATGTATCAGCTATGCCTTCCCTTTGTTCAAAATGGGCTTGATCCAAAACAGATAATTTTAGGATAAAATCTTGAATTTGTACCAGTATTGCACTTGCATGTGTTTGTCTGGGTAAAATGCTCTGATGTGTAGTGCTGACGTTTCCCATTAACTGATCAGTAAAACTGATAGAATTCACGTACTGTATTTTGACAGACCCCAATCTCAGTGACGGGGTCATATGTCACACTGTCGTCCTCATTTTCCCTTACAGTCTCTAACAAAGACAGTCAGTTTAAATGTTATGTCTGAAGCAGAGATGCCTGATATGCGTATTCTAGCGATGGACCAATAGAAGTAAAGATTGGCTCCGAGATCCTGTATAGTGCTTTTTCCTTCAAAGCACCATATTCGTGATTAAACTATAGTGTGGATGGACCCTGTTCTGGTCCTATGCCGCTACCTCTCTCTGATGGAAGCAAAGGAAGCACGCACCAAACAGTCAATTTCCTGGATATGTATGGAAGAGCACCTGAATTTTAAGATAAATTACTGTAAGTCGGAGGCGATGGGGGTGTCCCTGGAGCGACCCCTACAAAATAGCCTAGAAAATAGCTTTAAGCTTAAGTGGACATCAAAAGCATTAAAATACTTAGGGATATATATTCCACCGAAGACTACAGATGTATATGGCTTGAACTACCCACCCTTAATCAGGGAAGTGACAGCCCTGCTGCAAAAGTGGAGCGGGCTGGACATTCCTGGTTCGGGAAAATGAGCATTGTTCCAAAATTCCTGTACCTTTTCCAGGCTCTTCCTGAATCTGTTCCCATGGCTTTCTTCAATCAAATTAGATGCATCTTTACGAAATTTATATGGGCAAGTAGGCGTCCCAGGATAAATAGGAAATTACTGACCCTACCGAAGGCTGCAGGAGGCGTGGCTGCGCCAGACCTACATAAATATTATCAAGCATCTCAAATGGGTAGAATAATAGACTGGTGCCGACATGAAGGGAGCAAATTATGGATCACTATAGAGCAACAGTTTAGCATAATCCCACTTAATAGAGTAATCTGGTGCTGCGCAGCTATGCCCCCGTCATTAAAAAAGCATCCCTTGATTGGACCTACACTTCGGATGGGTCGCAAGTTTATTCAGAACCCCATGTTTTCCTCTCTGAAATCCCCTTTGTTTCCTATTTTGGGGAACCCGGATTTTGAACCGGGTTTAGAACCCGGAGTATTCAAAAAATTAAAAGAAAAGGGTATTTTTCAAGCCTCGCATTTTTATTATCCAAAATAATTGGCCAACATTAGATCAACTTAGGGAATTAGACGGTCAGTTTCAACTACCCCCCCTGGCAGGCACGGAAGATTAGACACTTTTTGGAAACATTGGGACCACAGGAAAGCTTTGGTCGTCAAAAGACAAAATTTGAGAGGTATTGTGAGGGGAAGGGGCTTTTCTCCCACGGTATTTCAAAGATGTATGCCCTATTGATTGCACCTCCGGAGCACTTTAGGATGCCAAGTCTGGGAAAATGGGAAGGAGACCTGGATCAAATCTTTACAACAGAACAACAACAGAAAATAATATACTTAACCTTAAACTCATCCAGATGCACTAAGATTCAGGAATTGAACTATAAAATACTAACACGGTGGTATTATACCCCCGCACTAATGCATACATTTTCCCAGACAACATCGGATAGGTGCTGGAGGGGCTGTCAAGAGAGGCACCATATTGCATATTTTTTGGACATGTCCAAGATTCAAACAGTTTTGGCAGGATGTCCAGAAAATTACGCAACTATTTTCGGAATATCGGATTCCATGGGATCCGGCCTTCTTCCTCCTGCAATCTTCACAAATCCCAATGGCGAGATATAAAAACTCACTATTAAGCCATATGGTGAATGCTGCCAAAAGCTGTATAACTTTAAAGATCCAAGAGCCCCCCAGATATCTACGTTGGTAAATAAAGTGAGAGATATAGGGATTATGGAAAATCTGATCCCCATGTCAATGAACAGAAAAGAACAAACATCTCAAATATGGGCCCCCTAGGAGAGGTTCTTGCAAACAGAGGAAGGAAAGAGACTGATTGGGGAGGAAATGGGGGAGTAACCTCGACGGGAGTATCAACAGGCTTGGAGATGGAGAGGGAGAAGAGGAGAAAGGGGGGGGGGGGTGTTTGGTTTTTTTTTTTTTCCCCCTGGTAGGGGGGTGGGGGGGGCCCTAGTATAGGAGGAAAGAAGGTGATACCTTCTGAGGGAAAGAGCTGGGAATACGGGGAGGGAGAGGGAGGGAAAGAAAGGAAAAGGGAAAAATAAATAACTTGATGGCAGAGGTAGAATATGAAAGGGTGGCATGTATGTCACATGAAGGAAAAAAAAATGGGACACAATATATAAAATGACATGCTGTATCCTCTGTTTTGGTTTATGTTTATTTTGATAACCTCTGTTCCCGAGTTAAGAAAAATAAAGAATTAAAAAAAAAAAAAAGGAAGAGCACCTGATACAAAAGTTCTTCTCACTTAGACCCCATACATGCTATTAGATTTTCTGCAAATTTTTGTCTTCATTTACCAAAACCATGTAGTGCAAGGGCTTGCCTGATTGCATACAAACTCTTGAGATTTGATTTTAAGAGAAAATGTAATAGTGTGTATGGGGTCTAAGTGAGAAGAACGTTTGTACCAGGCGCTCTTTCATACATATCCAGGAAATTGACTGTTTGGTGAGTGCTTCCTTTGCTTCTATCAGAGAGAGGTAGCATCATAGGACCAGAACACATAGGTATGAACCTAGCCTTAAGCCGGCCATAGACAGTTTGAACCATGTATGTATGGGCAGGCTGAATGTTAAACGTTCTTGGGTACAACCAGCCTGCCGGATTTTACATGCGATCACTGTGTTCTCCCAGCAGGGATTGCTTCCCCCGCCAACATTTGAGGCTGGGTTCACACTTATGCGAATTGAATTCCGGAGTTTCCCTGCCAATTCGCATGACAGGAGAGTGTGAGCGGCTATTAATGGAGCCGATTCGCACATCTCTGGGGCGGCTACAGAGCGCAATGCAGAAGGGTCCTGTGCATCTTTGGATCCATTTCAGGTCTGAATTCAGGCAAAAATTCCGACCTAAAATGATGAACGGGGACCCACCGGACCCCTGCTGCGAGTTGCTCTACAGATATTGTGAACCAAACCTAAGTCAGTCTAATGGCCCTCCAGTAAAGCAGTTTAGAAGCAATACATATTTGTAAGTCTTGCTTTACTTGATGTGAACTGCCTGTTCATGCATGCTTTTGTTAGGTGGTTCTTCCAAAGCTGTTAAAAAATGGAATAATGCAAGGTTGAAATTTGTACACCTTGCTGTCAAGGTTTGGTTTACCGCTGCTTCTTCTTTAATCCTTTAGCTGGCAATTGTGGAGCAGTTAATTTTATCAAACAATAGGCTGCTGTAGGTGCTGCTGAATTTTGTGTGTTGGTTACAAAACATTTCCACCCTTGGTGTGTTTCTGCAGCCTCGATTGTATGATCTTCATAATTACCTTGCCAATGATTGAATGAAGACTGATGCCACAGTAATTCTTAAAGTCACAGCTATTGCCTTTAGGATTTGTGCAATGATGGCTTTCTTCCATACTTAATGAACTCTTTTCATGCTGCAGATGTGTCAGAAGACTGCAAACCCTTTGCAGCAGGGATATCTCCCCCAGCTTTGATTTTGCTGCTGAAAGTGTTTAAACCTAAAAATAAAGTATGTATGTATGTATGTATGTGTGTATGTGTGTGGCGCTGGCTCCTGACGAGCAGGCGCTATTGTTTTTGAAAATTTAAGTTGCCTGAAGCCACAGTTGGGCCTCAGGATAATTTCACTTAGGCTCCATGCACACTGAAGCTCATAAACTGCAGTTTATTGGAGTTTGGGCGTTTTTTTAAAAAGCCCATAAACTCCACTCTATGTTAGCCTATGTGTCCATGCACACATGGACGTTTTTAGCTTTAATGAGCAGTGGAGTTTATGGGCTTTTTTCTGAACGCCATAAATTTGCGTTCAAAGTGCAGTTTTTCACCACCAAAAAAAGACAAACGCTGATAAACGCTCATGAACGCTTGTAAATTAGCGTTCATCGTTCCATTTTTTTCAATGCATTGTGGGATTTTCGGAGTGTCCTATGTGTATTTTTATTAAAAACGCCCATTAACGCTATAAAACGCTAGTAAAAAATGCTGTTAAAAGCACATTTTTCAACCAGCTTTTTCTGCCAGAAATCTGGCGTCCAGAAAAAGCTTTTTTGAGCTTCTGTGTGCATGGAGCCTAAATTTCTGGTTTCAGTTCCAGTCCAGCTGGGTTGCACTGGGTTCTCCATTAGCAGTAATCAGCGCGGATTCATGAAGAATTGTTCTTGCCAAACCAATCTATTAACCTTCTATGAGGAGGTGAGTTGCCATCTAGATAAAGGAAGGCCCGTAGACGTGGTGTATCTGGATTTTGCAAAAGCATTTGACAGTTCCCCATAAACGTTTGCTGTACAAAATAAGGTCCGTTGGCATGGACCATAGAGTGAGTACATGTATTTAAAATTGGCTACAAGGGCGAGTTCAGAGGGTGGTGATAAATGGGGAGTACTCGGAATGGTCAGGGGTGGGTAGTAAGGTCCCCCAGGGTTCTGCGCTGGGATCAATCCTATTTTTATTTTGTAAACGACCTGGAGAATGGGGTAAACAGTTCAATCTCTGTATTTGCAGATGATACTAAGCTAAGCAGGTCAATAACTTATCCGCGGCATGTGAAAACTTTGCAAAAAGATCTGAACAAATTAATGGGGTCGTGAAAATTAGGTTTAATACATAAAAATTAGGTTCAAGGTAGAAAACTGTAAAATAATGCATTTGGGTGGCAAAAATATGAATGCAATCTATACACTGGGGGGAGAACCTCTGGGAGAATCTAGGATGGAAAACTACCTGGGGGTCCTAGTAGATGATAGGCTCAGCAATGGCATGCAATACCAAGCTGCTGCTAACAAAGCAAACAGAATATTGGCATGCATTAAAAAGGGAATCGACTCCAGAGATAAAATGATAATTAGCCCACTCTACAAGACTTTGGTCCGGCCTCACCTGGAGTATGCTGTCCAGTTCTGGGCACCAGTCCTCGGGAAGGATGTACTGGAAATGGAGCGAGTACATAGAAGGGCAACAAAGCTAATAAAGGGTCTGGAGGATACTGGTTATGAGGAAAGGTTTCAAGCACTGAACTTATTCTCTGGAGAAGAGTTGCTTGAGAGGGGATATGATTTCAATTTATAAATACCGTACTGGTGACCACAAAAAGGGATAAAACTTTTTTGTGGAAAGGAGTTTAACAAGACACGTTGGCACTCATTAAAATTAGAAGAAAAGAGGTTTAACCTTAAACTACGTAGATGGTTCTTTACTGTAAGAGCTGCAAGGATGTGGAATTCCTTTCCACAGGTGGTGGTCTCAGCGGGGAGCATTGAAAGTTTAATAAAACGATTAGATAAGCACCTTAACGACTGCAACATACAGGTATATACAATGTAATACTGACATATAATCACACATAGGTTGGACTTGTGTCTTTTTTTTTCAACCTCACATACTATGCAATGGCGTTATCGTTTTAAGCCCAAAACTGTTATCTTACATAATATGGAAATTATGTAATTTTTTTACTATTTTTGAATAAACACTTTATTGTGCAGCAATCCCTCCTTTTTTTTTTTTTTTTTTTTTATATATGGCCTGTGGGAAGGCCTGATCGTTTGCACTTGTGTCTTCACCGTGTTGGACCTCACCCTCTTCAGTACAAGGTGTGTGTGTGTGTGTGTGTGTGTGTGTGTGTATATGTGTGTATGTGTATGTGTGTATATGTATGTATATATATATATATATATATATATATATATATATATTATAATATAGTGTGTGTGTGTGTGTGTGTGTGTGTGTGTATAATATATATTTTAATACCGTATATACTCGATTATAAGCCGAGGCACCTAATTTTACCACAAAAAAATGTTGACTCGAGTATAAGCCTAGGGTGAGAAATGCACAGCTGCTGTAAGTGGAAAAGAGGGTCAATAATGCCCATTTGCAGCCTCACTGTGCCCATTTGCAGCCATAGGTCCCCCGAGCTTCAAACTCGGTAGTTAAGGGTTCCTAGAGGCCAAAATTTGGGGTCTCTGAACCCAAACTGTCCCGAAATGGCATTGCTGCAGATGGACACAGTTGACCGACTTTGGGGCCCCGTATCTTTGCGAACCCCTGGTTTGCAAACCCAGTGGAACTAGCACTACAACATATCCAAAGATGGGCTTCCTAGCACCAAGTGGACCCAAGATACGGGGCCCCAAAGTCAGTTCGGAAAATGTCAAGCACTTTTCTGTAGCAGAGAATGACATTTTCCGAACCAACTTTGGGGCCCCGTATCTCGGGGCCACTTTGTGATAGTAACCCCATCTGGATATGTTGTAGTGCTAGTTTTACTGGGTTTGCATACCAAATTTGGGGTTCTTAGCACCAAGTGACCCCAAGATACAGGGCTCCAAAATCGGTTCGGAAAATGTCATTCTCTGCTGCAGAAAAATGCTTGACTCGAGTATAAGCCGAGGGGGGCATTTTCAGCACAAAAAAAAGTGCTGAAAAACTCGGCTTATACTCGAGCATATACAGTGTGTGTGTGTGTGTGTGTGTGTGTGTGTGTGTGTGTGTGTGTGTATATGTGCTATATCATCCATAATGGGGACTACATATTCCAGACCTGTATTAAGGCCAGGGGTTGGCTCTCTAAGGCCTCAATGCTACCTGCTCCCTCCATATAGGTGGTATTCTCTCCTCTTCTATGCCTCTGAAACATAATGATTTTGCACAATATAATATGATGGGCAAGAGGACCGATTCTTTTAAACTTTGTTTTTAACTGAAACATGGCATGTCTACATACACCACTTGATTGACTATATGATACTCCTCATACCCCTGATAGATGTGAACTCTTCAAAATGCATTGGGTAGAGGAAGATTCATCATACTTTCATACATTTCACGGGTGGTGTAACAGTAGCCTAGTTAGCCATGTCTCCCTTATGTGTTGATGTACCAATAAATTCAGTTTTTTACGTATTTCACTTCTCATTTATATTTTTGTAATTCAAGTGCTTTAAAAGTCCCCAAAAAAGGGGGAATTTGTATGCGTTAAAGTGGATCTTCAGTCTTTTTGTCAAGTTAGTTCAATTTGAATAGTCTACCTCTACTTTAATATAAATGCATTAACCACTTCCCGACCGGCGCACGACGATGCACGTCGACAGAATGGCACGGACAGGAAAAAGGGCGTGTAGGTACGTCCCCTTTAAGATTGCCGCCGTGCCATCGCGTGTGTGCTGGTCGGGACTCCCGTGAGTCCTGTCGCGGGTCCCGCGGACTCGATCGCCGCAGGGATACCCGCGATTGTCTCACGGGATGGCTGAGCGGGGAGGTGCGTAAAGTAAACAGCATCTCCCCGTTCCGCCTAGCAACACCGATCTCTGCTCCCTGTGATTGGAGCAGAGATAAGTGTTCACTAAATCACAGCCACGCCCCCTACAGTTAGTAACACGCCCCTAGGAACACTTAACCCCTACACTGCCACCTGTCATTTTACACAGGAATCAGAGCATATAAATAGCACTGATTGCTGTATAAATGACAATGGTCCCAAAAATGTGTCAAAAATTTCCGATGTGTCCGCCATAATGCCGCAGTCACAATAAAAATCGCTGATCACCGCCATTACTAGTAAAAAAAAAAATATTAATAAAGATGCTATAAAACTATCCCCCATTTTGTAAATGCTATAACTTCTGCGCAAACCAATCAATTGCTTTTAGCGATTTTTTTTTTTTTTTTTTTACCAAAAATATGTCGAAGAATACGTATATGCCTAAACTGAGGAAAATAATTTTTTTTTGTGCATTTTTGGGGGATATTTATTATAGCAAAAAGTAAAAAAAATGAATTTTTTTCAATATTGTCGCATTTTTTGTTTATAGCGCAAAAAATAAAAACCGCAGGGGCGATCAAATGCCACCAAAAGAAAGCTCTATTTGTGGGGAATAAGATGTACATTTTGTTTGGGAGCCACGTCGCACGACCACGCAATTGTCAGTTAAAGCGACCGAGCAGTGCCGAATCGCAAAAAGTGCTCTGGTCTTAAGCCAGCAACATGGTACGATATCGGCCAACAGGGCGTCTTCCGTCTTTGTATGTATTATGACTGCACATATCTATACCTGTACACTCCAATGGTGATCAAACTCGCAAAGGAGGAAAAAATGCCTCCAATAGTGTAGTATGTCAAAAACACTCAAAATATTTTATTAAAAACCGCTTCCCGACCGGCGCACGGCAATGTACGTCAGCAGAATGGCACGGACATGCATAAGGGCGTATAGGTACGTCCCTTTTGAATTTGCCGCCGTGCCATCGCGTGCGCACCGGCCGGGACCTCCCTGAGTCCGATCGTGGGTCCCGCGGACTCGATCGCCGCGGGGATACCCGCGATCGTCTCACGGGGAGGAAGAACGGGGAGATGCCAATGTAAACAGCTGAAAAAGATCTGCAGGCAGCTTAGTATATATGGGATCAGCATTATGAAAAGTTACCCATTTGGAAAGACGTCTCATATAAGAGAAAAAATATAAGAAAAATATATGGACTCATGCATATTTAACTATTTGGTGTCTTTAAGCCATTTCCCAGTTTTTTACCCATTTTTTAGTTTTTCACCTATGTGTGTTTTGGACTTTAATTTTTTTGGTTACTTTGGATTTTACAATATATTATTTATCCTATGATAAACTGGTATATGTATTATCACATTTATTAGCCAAACTATTATCATATGAAATAGTAGCCTTGGTTTAAAGGCTGGGTGTAAATACACTGTTGCGCAAGATCACCATTTGATTTATTTTGTAACAATATGAAGCATCTTCCTATGGCTGCACTCCAGGAAGGAAGAGGAGCCAGCAGTGCTGGCAGGGGACCCCAAAATATGAGGCTTGAGGCAGATGAGTAACATTTTTTTTTTTTTTTTTTAATTATCCTTTACAATTTAAGTTCTACATTGTATAACTAATTAAATCTTCTTCTTGGCTCTCTGGTTGTGTAGTAGAATTATCCTCTGTATTCCAACACTCTTAATCAAACCACTAAAACACTAAGACGAGCACTACTGATTTCCTGTAATTCATATTGTTAATCTAGAACCATTTGATTCTTTCATTAATGTGGCTGCTAGTCTGGATTTCCTCACTGCATCATAGACCATAGTGTGGAATTCGCCTGACATGAACTGAATAGTGGATTATCCCAGGGTTTACATCAGTAATTTTTAAATGTCACCCTTGATTTTCCTGACAAGGGATCGAGCAGCACTGTCCGTAATTTTCCTATTTAAACTTATCTGATGCTTGTGCTGCTGCTTATGACTGACACACTTTGTTTACCTACTACAAGCACAATACCAGCTCCTTTTCTTTATTTGTTTGTTTTACAAAACCCAAAGTGAGCACATTTGTTTGGTGCAGTTATTGGACTTTGCATGATCTTCTTTATATGGGAGGCCTAAATTGTAGCATCACCCCCAACATCACCAAGGGCAACGCATAAAATTGAGTTAATGTTCATCATCAGAGACAGCAGACATACAACAGGATATAGTCAAAAGGGCATGATGCAAGAGATTGTCCGAGACTGTAGACGACATAGTACAGCAGATGGTCAAAAATTGCAGACATCATACAAGAGATGGTCAAAGGCCTTGGTCATGCTGCAGGAGACCGTCAGACTGTGCACATGCTATTGGATACAAAAGAAATTTCAGTAAATATGTCTTGGTATTTGACCCGGATTCAGTATGGATTCTTGAAGAGCAAGTTTTATTGATGCCTTAGGTCAGTTGCATGTAGCAGCTGTTCCGTTTTTCTATTTTAGCATTTGCGTAAGACATAAAATGTTTAAAATTTCCTAGTACAAAAGGTTAAATATTCTAAGGGAGTATTGGATAGTAGTGGATCATAATGCATAATTGACAGTGCCACCCATGCCTTACTTTTTGGTCAATGAGACAGCTCGTCACTAAGATGGGGAAACAGAGTAGCTCAGGAGGGTAAGAAGCCAAGTACTGACTTTAATTAAATAAAAATTTGTATAATGTAGCTTTCTTGGGATTTCAAGGACAATAATAAAGGTATCTGCAAGCACCTAAGAATGTCACTTTAGGAGCACAACTATACATTTTCTTTATGTTGACTGCTTAAAAGTCCTGCAATGAAGCTCCATTTGTAAGCCTAATCTCTCTTGCATATAGCGTCTCATGCCCTTAGGATTAAATATGGTCCAACATTAAACATGCCATTTTGCTCCTGTGACAAGTGATGTGCTGAACCGTAGTAACGCAGCTGTGCTTGCATGCAGAATCTTGGCCCAGATGTGTCGCACTCTTTCAGGGATCCCTGACATGGATTTTTATAAAGAAAGCCATGAAAGTGCATTCATAAATAGGTCAGTCAAATCGCAGATCTTCAAAAATTACCCCTTTTTATCACACCAGCTATATTACTGAGTGTTGTTTTGCATACATAATGCATAGAACAGGAGCACTTTTTTTTTTAATAAATGGAAGACATTCGTGCTTTGCATTTTTATCGTGAGAAAATTAAATCAAATGATTTCTGATAATTAAATCTGTAGCCATATTTGTCTGGTAACTTATTCAATACATTGCTTAGGAATTGCATTTATCTTACCAGTTAGTTCTTTGCTCACAGTTTTTTAGTGTTTAGTTTTATGTCTTTAGACTGTAAAATCTAACAGTCTGCGCTCTGAATCACGGGCAGAATCGCTGCCATTCTGCCCGCAATTTCAAAGCGCTTTGCTAAAATGACAAATCGTATTCATGGCACCAAAAAAACAAGGCGTGGTTCTTCTGCGATTTGTTGCACGATAAATCGAAGTGCAATCGCGGCAAATAGCATTGCGCAAGCAAGCCTGTCATGCCTTCTATTGCTCTCGGCCTCCTCCAAATCTTCAAAAAAAGATTTTGCTGCTGTTATCAGACTTTGTTAGAAGGTAACTGAATTTGTTCTCCAAGGTCCCGCTGTATGTAGAAACCCTCCCTTGCCCACTCTCGATGGACTAACGTACACTGTTTGTTCCAAACAAATAAAATTGAGGGGGAATAAAGGTCTGGGAGCCCTTGGAGACCATTACAAGAACTGAACAAAAATTAAAACACTCGGTAAGAAACAATTTTATGTAAAATAGATCACAGGACTGTTAGGTAGTGGATGTGTGTGAATTATTCTTGGAGAATAAGAATATTGTTTATTGTCACTTTAGTTGTTTGGAGCTTTACTTTTTTTTTTTTTTTTTTTTCACTTTAGTTCTGTACTACACACAATTATAGCATTTTGACATTACTTGTCATAATTACTTGTTACACAGAATCCTGTTGACCTATGATCTATTACAAAAGCATGAACCTGCTTTGCATTAATGCAACTACCATCTTATGTCCCGGTGTACCCATGCTATTAACTGCCTGACCCTGTAATATGTAGAGAAGTAAGGAATAGGTTATGTGACCTGACAAAGTGTAAGTCCTGCCAGGACAAATTGTCTGGCATGGTTATACTTCTTTTTTTTTTTTTTTATATAAACCTGTTTGTAACACAAATTAGACGTTGAGTTGATGTAGCGTTTTGTATGGAACATTAGAGCATGTGTTACAGGGCTTTTCATTTATAGCACCGATTTGTAAAACAGCTGCAAAAATGGTTAACGATGTAGAATTAAATTTTTAATGTGATGTTTATATTTTTGTGTATTCCGTTAATTAGCTCCTAGACCATTTCATTCATTTTTAATGTTTATCATATTATTTCTTTTACCCCATGTTAATAAACCTTTATTATTTATTGAATATTAGTTGATACTGCCTACTCATAATGGCCAGTGTGATGAATGTCTTTTCATAAGACCTTTCCTAAATGTCTAATAAATGTAAATCATTTGTAAAGCACTTGCATGACTTATTCCAAAGATAACTAAAATGCTATATATAGCAGCCTGCCTCAATAACCATGTGATTGAACCTGAAATATTAGAAGATTTAACTATTAATAGCCACTTTCACATTTTATGGTATATTTAAAAGGGAAGCAGCAGATATTGGGAGGAACTGATAAAGGTAGATATCCTTTAGTAATCTGACAGCCGGTGCACAAAAACTGTCAGTGCTTGTGGCTGATGTACTTCCAGCACACGATGGAACAATCAACTTGGGTACAACTAGCCTGTCGAATTATTCATGCGATTATTGCCAGCCACTAGTAATAAACTGTGTGTTCACCCGGCAGGGACAACTCCCCAACTCCCCAACTGTGAGAACACAATAGCTCCATGGGAGTGACTGTGTTGATGGGTGAACCGAAGGATTCTCGCAATCTATGACCGGCTTAATCCTGGACTCCAACCTCTCCTTTCAAACCCACATCCAATCAGTGCCCAGATCTTGCTGCTATAACTTCTACAACGTATGCCCCTCTTTAACCAACTACACCACAAAGCTACTTACTTGTTCCCTAGTTATCTCTCACCTTGACTATTGCAATTCCATCATTGTCAGCCTACCTTTACATACGTTATCCCCCCTTCACATCATGAATGCTGCTGCTAGACTCATCCACCTTACAAACCCCTCAGTGTCTGCCACCTCTCTCTGCCAATATTTTCACTGGCTTCCGTTCACCAACAAATAATATTTAAAATACTAACCGCAATATACCAAGCCATCCACAACTCTACCTTGAGCTTTATCGCCAACCTCATCTCAAAATAGCAACCACATATCCTGCTCTCCAGCTCCCTCGTCTCCTCCTCCCATGCCTGCCTCCAGGATTTTACCCTAGGCTCTCCCATCCCCTTGAATGCCTTACCCTAATCTTTTGGACTATCTCCTACTCTGTCTGCCTTTGGGCAATCCCTAAAAACTCATCTCTTCAGGGAGGAAGCTTAACCCAACCCCACCTATTAAATCATACTTTTTAAACCCAAGCTAATATTTGCGCGCTTGCAAAAAAACTGTAAACCTTAGTGACAAAAAACTAAGCAAAACAAATGCAATAAAAACTCAATTTGATCGGACAGCAGCATCTAAATCACCAATCCAAGTAGGATGTGTAACAAGCTCCGATGAAACAATAAAAAGTGCGCTATCCTGGTGCTAGGTATAAGTTAATCGCACAAGGGACACAATAAAAGTGCATTAAACATATGAACTCATCCTAAATTGACATCTGTGCAAATAAAGTCCATATAAAATGTGCAAACCCTGCAAAAAAAAATTCTAAAAAAAAAAAAAAAAAATATATATATATATATATAATCTCATTTTTGCAAAAAGGTGCCCAGATTTCTTAAACTTCAATAGTCCCTCTTACTTTGTCATGAAGGAATGACACCCCTGAAGACAGTGCCCCTGAAAAGAATCGCCATAAGCGATTTAAATGAGCTCCTTACCAGCTGCTCTGAGCCCACAAGGAGACCATCAAATGCCTTGCTGCATAGCAGCCATATATACCATGAACTTGCATGCAAAGGTAACCACATCCCCAAACAACACTGGTTACAGAGAAATGCACGTGTTGGGAGGGGCCTTGCACGTGACGTTATTCCGCAAGTCGGCCTAACTGCTGGGACCTGCTGGTTGTTTGTTTGTAACACATGCTGTGTAATTCCTTCAAAATTGTAAGTGTGATTTTTATCTTATTAAAATTTTGGTGCGATACTACACTATGTGGCTTTTGCTCTGTGCTTTAACTTCTTCCATGGAGTCCATCTTGGCTTAGGAGATCGTGGAACCTTTGCATGCAAGATCGTGGTATACAGTGCATCCAAAAGTATTCACAGTGCTTCACTTTTTCCACATTTTGTTATGTTACAGCCTTATTCCAAAATGGATTAAATTCAATATTTTTCTCAAAACTCTACAAAAAAAATACCCCATAATGACAATGTGAAAGAAGAAGTTTGTTGAAAATCTTTGCAAATTTATTAAAAATTAAAAACGAAAAATAAAACGCGTACAGTACATATGTATTCACTAGGGCTGAAACAACTAATCGGCATGATTGGTTATGAAAATAGTTGTCAACTATTTTAATAAATAGTTGGTTAGCTGATTAGCTGTTCTGCATACAGAATGCATTGTTTTTTGTTTTTTTACATGTACGTACATACATACATTTTACATGTTAATACAGTGCAGCACACATACATCTCAATACACCGTCCATACATGTCAGTAAGTGCCTGAACTTGTGAATGTGTGATGAGCTATGCTTCAAGGGACATGTAGTCCTGGACAGGAGAAGGAAGTGAATGATCTAAAGGCTGGAGTTTTTTTCTTTTTACCTTTTTACCTTGCTAAAGGGGCACTCTATACTATACTTTGCGACTTGCTATAGGGCACTCTGAAGGCAGAAAGAGCCAGAAGCGCAGGTGGGGGACCTCGGAAGAGGAGGATCGGGGCTGCTCTGTGCAAAACCATTACACAGAGCTAGTAAATGTGACACGTTTGTTTAAAAATAAAAAACCCAATGTTTAAAATCACTTTAAAACTCAATAAAATTCTTTGAAAAAAAAAATCACTTTAAGGACTCTGTGCAGAGTAGATCAGCTTCTGAACCCAGAGAAGCTGGAGGCTGACAGGTTGGAGTTAATATAAGGCATTACAATTACATTTAACCACTTCCCGACTGCCTGCCGTACATATTCTGTGGCAAGGCAGCTCTATTGCGCAACATCACATACCTGTACATGATTTTGGCAATAGCCACTGGGGGGTGAGCGCGAGCACCGTTGAAGCCGCAATCACGCGCTGATTGTCCCAGTGGACATAATGTCTGCCGGCCACCCTGAACACACCATCCCCACTGTGAAACATAGTGGTGGCAGCATCATGTTGTGGAATGATTTTTCTTTAGCAGGGACAGAGAAGCTGGTCAGAGTTGCTGGGAAGATGGATGGAGCCGAATACAGGGCAAGTTTAGAAGAAAACCTGTTCGGGTCTGCAAAAGACTTGAGACTGGGACGGAGGTTCACCTTTCAGCAGAACAATGACCCTAAACATACAGCCAGAGCTTCAATGGAATGGTTTAGATCAGTGGTCATCAACCCTGTCCTCCAAGGCCCACTAACAGGCCAGGTTTTATGTATTACCTTGGGGAGATGCAGACTGTGATGTATTTCAGTTATCTTGCAAACCTGGCCTGTTAGTGGGTCATGAGGACAGGGTTGATGACCACTAGATCAAAGCCTATCCATGTATTAGAATGGCCCAGTCAAAGTCCAGACCTAAATCCAATTGAAAATCTGTGGCAAGACTTGAAAATTGCTGTTCACAAATGCTTTCCATCCAATCTGACAGAGCATGATCTATCTTGCAAAGCACAATGGGCAAAAATGTCACTCTCTAGATGTGCAAAGCTGGTAGAGACATACCCAAAAAGACAGCTGTAATTGCAGCAAAAAAGTGGTTCTACAAAGTATTGACTGAGGGGGGCCACACTTGTCACATATTTATTTTGGAAAACAATTACATTTTCCTTCCACTTCACAATTCTGTGCCACTTTGTATTGGTCTAGCAAATAAAATCCCAATAAAAATACATTTACGTTTTTGGTTGTAACCTGGCAATGTGGAAAATGTCAAGGGGTATGAATACTTTTTCAAGGCACTGTATACGTATTTTTTTTTCCATTTATTATTTTTAATAAATTTGCAAAGATTTCAAACAAACTTCTTTCACGTTGTCATTATGCGGTATTGTTTTCTGAATTTTGAGGAGAATAATACATTTAATACATTTTGGTATAATGTATGTACATTTTGCCTTGTATATGGCTGCTATGCAGCAAGGCATCTGATGGTCTCCTTGTTGGATCAGAGCAGCTGGTAAGGAGCTAATTTCATTGCTTGCGGTGATTTCTTTTGGGAGCACTATTTCTTCGGTAGTGCACGTTATCGTCTTTACTTCACAGCATAGAAAAAGGGACTATTGAAGTTTAGAAAGTCTGCACACTACATATAATTTCTCTACACCCCTCACACTTTTTTGTAAATATTTTATTATCTTTTCCTGTGACAACACTGAAGAAATTACACTGTTACAATGTAAAGTAGTGAGTGCACAGCTTGTATAACAGTATAAATTTGCTGTCCCCTCAAAATAACTCAACACACAGCCATTAATGTCTAAACTGCTGGCAACAAAAGTGAGTACAACCCTAAGTGACAATGTCCAAATTGGGCCCAAAGTGTCAATATTTTGTGTAGCCACCATTATTTTCTACACTGCCTTAATCCTCTTGGGCCTGGAGTTCACCAGGG
>CM053029.1:385861501-385871501 GCA_028564925.1 Lithobates sylvaticus | reverse complement strand
AGGTCCAATCGGTCAGACTGACGTGTGGAATAACGTCACGTGTGAGGCCCCTCCCAACACACATATTTCTCTGTAACCAGCGTCATCTGGGGATGTGGTGACCTTTGCATTGAAGTGTTGTGGTGTATATCGTGGTGTATATATGGCTGCTATGCGTCACAGGTCACAGAATATCCCATGAATAAGTCACGTGACCTGTGACGTAACGTGCGTAGGGAGGAGAAGCCTAGTGATGTCAGCCTGAGGAGTTTGCTGCTAATGGCGAGGCTCTGATGTGAAGTTACCCTGACCGATTCCCTGCACATTATACGCTGTACTGAATGGGCGGTTTGTGAGTGCACATTTTTGTAGATAATACCTTGGCTTTGTTTTATGGTACACAGGTGTACACTATTTTTGGCATTTTTTCTCTCCACATATTGGGCAACGGAAGACATCTGAACCCGGGAGAATTGAATTACCATTCACCATGAGAAAATTCCCCAGCCTGTCAGCAATTGATTAGGACTGAGAAGGGAGGACTAATTGCTATTGTAGTAGATGTAATTTTATGAATGCAATTAATACTGGCTGCTCGCATGTTTTCTCAGGAGGTGATATTGTAAATATCTGGAGTATAACACATTGTAGGAATTGCACAACTAGCACTTTTTGGGATTTTAATTATTCTTATTAATTTTTTCTGCACTGATTACACTTATTGTTGGTTTTTTAGGAAGTGCATTCATTGAGGAGTGAGGGAGCATCACAGTGGAGTTTTTCAATGGAATATTGGCGGTTGCACAGTTTTTTTACATGAGCGTTTTTTTAGCACTTTTCATAATATTTGGATTACTCAATATTGATGCAACTAATTAGCACTATTTATCAGTATTTACATATAAACACAGGGTCTGCAGGTGAGTCATCTGTACACAACAATAGGGCAGAGCTGGGCATCATTTGTAACAGAAGTTCACACGAGATATCGGGACACGGCACGGGACGAAAACCTCAAGGGAATTTAAACTGGGATAGTTGCCAAGTACGAGGTGGCTGCTTTGGGCCCCACAACAATGACAGGGCCCAGGGAAGCTGCCCCTTTTGCCCTGCCTTTTAAAGACGGCCCTGCTTGACATTCCCTAGAGTATCCCAAAAGGTATTTTAACTGCACAGCCTCCCTTTTAGTTTGTGCAACTTGTTGGCAATATATAAATCCTTTAAATAATAGACAAAAATATATAGGATTGGTGAAACCGGTATATCGGTCTTTTTAGGCACCCCATTCAAATCTTTTGAAACAAAACCCAGAAGTTAGAACAAGTTATAATAACTTCCAGCCTCTCAAACTGATAGTGAGGGATGACATGAAATGGAAGTGCTTTTAACTGCATCACCAGGACCCGTTTTCCACTTCAGTTGCTTGGTTTGTATGTCTTGTTTAGTTTGTAGAGATCAGAGCCCAAAGGCATTTGAGGAGGAGGCGGCAGCAGCAACAGCAGTAGAGTGAGAATCCAAATAGATTGTGCTCATAATTTATAGAGACTGAGTGCAGGCAAAGTGTGTGCTACAGGATATATTTGCTGCAATTGTTTAGGATGTTCCTGTTCAACTATTGCGAGCAGCCATCAATCAAGAGCTGTCATACCAAAATCTCTTGTGCATCATCTTGTCAACGTATTTGGCATAAAATGTTGAATGGAATGATAATTTGTAGTGAATTTTTTTATTTCCTAATCATTCTTTCATGCAGACAATCCAAGACAATTTTTTTATTTTTTCCCTTTGCATTTTAATATACAGCTGAGTATAATTCATGTTGGTAGGCAGAATACAACGTAATAATTCCTTCTTGCCTCAGTGCTGTGTTGTGACAGAAATGGTAATTCTAACAGAATTAACAGAAATTCCAACAGCTTACAAGATAGAACTACTGTTGTATACAGTTTAGGATGCACAATGAATTTAAGCTACTATCGGTGGTTTTGTAGAAATGTAATAAAAAAAAATTCTGCCAATCCAAATTGGGTGTCTGAACTTAAAGTGGAAATTCACTTTCCCAATCAACATTGTTTTTAATTCTCATGCTAATAGCATTAATCAGTGGATAGGAAAGTATATCATATTTACTTGTTTTAAACTTTTTTTGTTTACGTTTCTTCAGTTACTTCCTGGTTTCTTGACTAGGCAATTGATTTTATACATCCCAGGAGTTTTTAGGAGGGGAGGAGAAAAGGGGTATTCTCAATGAAGCACTCACCTGTATGCATGTCTGAGCTAAGGGCAGATGGATTCCAGAAAGCAAATGCTACATGAATCATTTGCCTTTACTCAAGATGGCCACAGCCAGAAGTGCTAGGAATTTTTTTTTCAAAGTGATTTCTCAATCAAATAAAACAGACGTTGATGGATAGGGGAGTTTGCTCTGAATATTGTGGTGCTCAGATACAGTGATGGTCTAAGTTATTAAAGTATATTTTGTAATTAACCACTTCAGCCCCGGAAAGGATTTGCCCGCTTAATGACCAGGCCATTTTTTGCAATACATCACTGCGTCGTTTTAACTGCCAATTGTGCGATCGTGCGACGCTGTACCCAAACAAAATTGTCGTCGTCCTTGTTTACAAAGGCAGTTACCCGTTGTGCCTCTGTAATGGGCGGTTGCGGGTTGCCGGCGGACATTGAGTCCGCCCGACCCGCGGGCACACTCCCGCAGCGAAATCGCGCCGCCCACAACTGCGCAAGCCGCCGTGCAGGTTTGGCAATTCGCGCAGGAGAGTTTACCTGCCGCAGTATATTTGCGTGAGCAGGTTGGCAAGTGGTTAAAATGGTAAACAAGTTACACATGCCTGTGCAAGAGTTTTGTGCAGAGTGGCCCCAAACCTCCTTTTCTGGGATCCCCCCACCAGTGCTTGGCTCCTGCTAGAGTCCCTGTGAGAAGAGAGGAGAGAGAAGACTGCATCCGGGGCAGTGCCGGATCACTGCTGGTGCTCAGATAAGTGTTTAGGGAGGTGGGGTAGGAATTAGTGGGTGTTTTTCTACCTTAAACTGGTTGTAACGGTTCATTTTTTTTTTGTTTTTTTTAATTAACAAACCTGTTATACTTCCCTCCTCTATGCAAGGGTTTTGCACAGAGCAGCCCTGATCCTCCTGCACTCTTGGCTCCCCCTCATCTAATGCCCCCACGGAGAACCGCATTCCATGGGGGCACTTGTACGGATGTGCTCCCGAGTCCTGCTGCTGTGTCCATTGACGCAGACAGCAGGACTCAGCCCCGCCCCTCGGCTCACATGTCACTGGATTTAATTGACCGCAGCGGGACCCAAGACAGTGGCTGGAGCTGCTGGGCTTGTTCTCGTTGCTGGAAAGATCGGGTTCAGGAAAGTAAAAGGGGGCTCTGGGGGGCAGCGGCAGCACAGAAGGTTTTTCACCTTAATGCATAGAATGCATTAAGGTGAAAAACCTTGAGACTTCACACCTCCTTTTTAATGCAAGTCTTTTCGATCCACTTTACATTTATTTAGGACTGTTTGTGTTTCGCACAACATATACAATTACTTGTTGTTCTGACATCTCCATCTCTTTTGTGCAAACAGCAGTTGATATAGTGGCTATACATGAAATGTTTAGGGGCTATACATGACAGGATTACATAGGCACAGTAACAACACGTTCTGCTTATATAGTTTCATCCACAATGATTGACAGCCAAGATATAATACACTTTCTGTTTTCATATAGGCAGCATAGATGAACATTACCTGCATGCAAGGGACTTCTGTGTCACCTTTAGTTTATATAACTGCAATGGATCCCCATAGCCTACCATGTTAACAGCTGTATTTAATTTACATCTTGCCCCGCTTAAAACTAGCAAGACCATAGTTTGTTTCAGCTCCGTTTGAAACAGATGGAACAGTAAATCACTGCTGAGAAACATGCTTCTAATTGTGATACTGATACTTCCTCCCTAGTGTGTATTATAAAGAATAGAAATGCTGGCAGAGAAGCACAGATGTGATTTTGAATTACAGTTCTGAGGTAATTAACAAAATGTTATTTGCATCAAAACCTGTAGCCTGGAATTTGTTGGGAGGATGTGTGATCATTGATATAACTTTAATGCCTTCGGCCACAAATGCAACAATGACTCTGAAATTCAAAAGCCAGAGATAATTTAGGTTATCTATAACAAATATTCAGATTTCAATATTTTTTTATTTGTTTATTTTTTTAGTTCATGTTAACAGATTGTAGCACCTACCCCAACTTTCCAGGGAGCCTGGTGGTGACCCCCAGAGGCGGGGTGGGCTGACATACATCCTCAGAGTGCAGGTTACTAGGCATGGTGGATGATGAAGAAGATAGAAGGTGGGCGCCAGTCACTTTTATGCTTGAACAAAAAAGTTTATTTCTCACAAACAGGAAAATGTGGGAGAGGGGGGATAGGGCACAGGACACCCTTAGTCAAAAGTAGTAATGCTCTGTGTTCCACTCTCAAAACACTGACTATGTGTGGTTCTAAACGGACAGCTAAACACTTGTCAGAGACTCCAGTAAACGGAAGCCCAATGCTTGATTTGTCTACCGAAGTAATCCAACTTTATTTTACTTCTTTTTTTATTATTATTTTTTTTATATTTTTTTTTTTTATTATTTTGTGAAACTGCAATACAACACAATAACAATATATCAGTACACATAGAATAACTAGTCTAGCATAAATGACAGATGACACAACAGAAAGGTACTTACAGGTGATGATGTCTCAAGCCCCTTGGGAGAGAAACAGACATGCTGCCTCCATGTAGAATGGAATGAAGAACTTCCTGAACCAAAGGTTGTTTCCTGTCTGAGAAATTAACTTAACTAGAGATAAAACTGATACAGACTTTGGCCACTAGATGGCAGTGGTAAACTACACATTCTTTATAAGTAATTATAACTACATTATCCTGTAAAGGCAGCACAATCTGGATCGCCTCACATCTGCTGAAAAACTCTCTGATCACCATACCCTGGAAAGCACACTATTGGTGGCCAGAGACTCCTTTCAAAGTTCCTCAGTGTCCCCACTACCCTCCCCTATGGTGTCGGTCCTGGGCAATCCAGAATTCGCACCTGGCCTTCAGTACCCTCATTTTCAGCGATTGGCTGTGGGCAGGCGGCTCTATCTGTGTGACTTTGTGGGACCCGATGGCCAACTCTCTTGGGATGCCGTGGTGTCTGCTACAGACTCCCCTTTGGACTTCTGCAGTGGTCTTCAGCTGCGCAATTTCCTTTGCATGTGTTCACGGATCTCAAGCATATATCGTCAGCCCACGGAACTGGAACACATTTGTCACGGGGGGGGGGGGGGAGACGGTCAGTCATAGTCTCTAGATAATCTACGCTTCTCTGACTCGACCGGTGTAACGGTTTGTTCCTCCGTTCCTCTCCAAGTGGGAATCGGATCTTGGCACCCAATTCACTGACTCTCAGAAGAAGATCCTTCATTTTTTCTCAGAAGTCCTCCATAGCTACTAGAGTTCATGTACATGTGTAAAGACATGTGTTACAAGATCTTGAACCGATGGTATAGGGTTCCCACTACTCTGCACTTTCATTCCGCAAGTCCCTAGTCTGTGTTGGCAGTGTGGCAATGCAGATAGAACGATGCTACACATCTTCTGGGACTGCACCAAACTCTGGCCTTTCTGGCGCGAGGTGACCTGCACAATCAAACATCTGACAAATGTTACTCTAGAGGGGAACCCCACGGGTTGCTTACTTCATCATTCAGAGCGATCAAACAATACAAGGCCTCTCTAACAATCCAACTATTGAATGCGGCCAAGGCATGCATCCCCCTCTGTTGGAGATTAGAGAAACCACCGTCATCTACGTAGCCGTAGTGTAACTGGCGGAGGCGGGGCCTAACGCCGAGGCGGAGCCTAATGCGGAGGCGGGGCCTAATGCTCCGCCTACCCTCCTCTCTGCAGCTGCTTCAGCTTCTCCCCGGAGCGAAGTCTCCCGGGTCTGTGTGATGTCACGTGACTGTGACGTGGTCGGTGATGAGGTCATGAGGACTCTGGAGGCTTGAGAAGAGAACTCTAGAGAGAACACTGCATCACTAGAGAGAAGAGAAAAAAATGGAACCCCCAGACAGCAGCACCTGGAAGGATTAGCACTGCAGCCGAGAAGCAGGTACAAGTCCAGAACCAGTCAGTCACCACGATCTTGAGCATCAAATATAGTGCTCAAACAATATGGATTAAATAAATATACTTAGCCATAGATATCACAAGTAAAGTATAATAAAGTGATTTGTGCAAGTAGTACCGGCTTTTGCACAAATCACTTTTATTACACTTTATTTGTGATATCTATGGCTAAGTATATTTATTTAATCCATATTGAGCACTATATTTGATTGGCTGCTTGCTTCTGCTTGGGCCTGGCACACACACACAATCGCACATGGTGATGACTTAAAGTCATGTGTGATTCTGCGTGTGTGCCAAGCAGACAGGGCCGGTGCTCTGTCGAGAAATGCCCGGGGCTATCGAATAGTGCCCAGGTGGAACTGCGCATACGGAGCCGCAGAAACAGCTGAGTTTACGCTGTTGTCCCGTGTGGCCGAGGCACATTCATGTAGGTGAGGGACGGATAATTACATGATGGGCAGTGCTGGGGGGTACCACCGTCAAAATCGCTGTGGTTTTCTAAAGTGAACAAACAGAGATATTGGTGATCTCACTGCTACCTTGCACAACAGGGAGGTGACCTTTTGTGAGACCTAGAGACCCTGGCACCATTTTGTGTACACTGACGCCTACCTCCGGGAGGTTTTGCAGTCTGGCTGACCTCCTGGATTAAGTTTACTCCCTGGGCGGGAAGCACTATCTGTCTACTCCCCCTTTTCTCTCTGCTCTTGATCTCATTTTTTTCTCTGCTCTTGGTCTCATTTTTCTCTTGCACTAGACATACCTGACCCCCTACCCTCTCCCCTTCTGACTGTCCCCCCTTATTCATATACCTAGCTCAGTTATGGGCTGTATTATTCTGATACTGTAAATATCCTTGCTTACATTATCCCTACCTCAGTGTCTCATCTCTGGGCTAAGCCGGCCATTGGGATCACTTGCCTCCTGATATACTGTAAGAGTTTTACTTTGTTGCATAGTTTTGCATCCTTGAATTTTTGGGTCTCTCGTATAGTTGCTTGTATGTTTTCCCAGGCTCTATGCACCGACAAATATTTTCCTTTGTGCCACCCACACTGTCTATTGCTGGGCCAGTTGATATGTTGATCTCGTTGTATGAACCTTTCTGCTACCTGATTTTATTATGTATCCCTGTTACTTACTTTGGCTGTAAAATGCACTTACTATGAAATATATAAAGGAATTGCAAAAAATGATAACGATCAGCAGACCGACAGACTCCTTAGACAAAAATAGGTGAGATAGGCAGACAGCAGTACAGAAAAAGAGCCTTTAAGCTGAACCAGCACATCTGTACTTTGTAGGATAGGATGTCTCCTTTAGTAAATGAACTTAACTCACGGATCCATATGCAGTTACCTTTGATTGAGTTCTCTATTGAAGTACTCCCAGCAACTTCATAGTCCACAGCTCATGAGGAGTCACCTCTGGTGCTTCCTTACAACTCTATCCCTCTCCACATTGTTTCTGGATATTGAGCAGGCTTTTATCAGCAGAATCTTAAACACTCGGATAGGCCTCATTCTTTATTCCTACCCGGCAGGAGCTGTTTGAACACACATCCACCCAGGCCGCAGCCCGGATGGGAGATACCTAGATCACCTAACTTCTTCCAAATAAATAGCTTCTCCCAGCATTCATAGCAGCGAATCTGATTGGCTGAGAAAGGTATGTTTATTCATAACCTGAACTCACTGTAGCTCATCACTCTAATGTCAAAGGCAACAACGCCACCTACTAACAAAAGGGAGAAACCACAGCTAAACAGGATTAGGGAGAAAGCCATTTGACCACTAAACACTACAAATTAGCTAGGCTGGCTACCACCCAGCACAACTAGATTTACCTGTAGCCCTGCTTTTGGGACAAGGGTGCTACACGAAGAAAGGCAGAGCAACAAAGATAATTCAGAGTTCTGGCTTAGGGAGGATTGGGAGGAAAGGCTGTAGGGGAAGATACTGTGGTACCTGTCCTTAGGAGTTCCCGACTGACATTTCCTCACAGGAACATCACACTGTGAATGGAAATGCCTGGAGATGCACTCCGGGTCCTTCTTTAACTCCACCGACCTCCCGGCTGTAACAGGTACAATTCTCCAGGTCTCCGGCTGCGGCTCTGTCCCCACGTCCAGACGCTTTTCTGCCTCGTGGTAGCTCTGCCTCGTTTCCCAGGAAGCCTCTGGAGGTAAACTTTCTCCTATGCAGCAGTGCTTGTTGGGATTTGTAGTTCCCTGTGTGTTGCTTTCAATCAAGCAGCCTGTGCTGGGAACTCCATCTCCCAGAGTTTCTTGTCGCTGCAGCCTGAGAGCATGTCTGACACCTCTCAGTGAGAAAGAGAAAAAAAGGGAGGGGGCAAACCACTCCTACGGAGCTGACAAGCTGTGTCTTTTCTGTGAAAGTCTAGGCCAGCCTAGCAATGTAATGAGGCTGCAGAGTTGCCGCTACATTAGTTGCAAGGGACTGTGCTGCTGTTAGACCCTGCCTGGCAGTGAAAATCCTTATCCACTACCCTATAGGATTATAATACTGGTTGCATGCCAAGCCCTTCTGGATGTACTGTGTTCACCTCATTAGAGGAGATGAACAAGTGCACCACCCTAAAGTCATCCGAAGTCTTAAGGGCCCCATCTGTGTTCACTAGTCACTTACAAGTGGGTCCACATGGGGGTTGATTCAGTGCACTGGGTCAGGTATTGTAGTTAAGCAGGCCTGCTGGGACTGTGGTGCTAGGGTGAAGAAGTGAGAGGAATGACAGACAAAAATAAGGTCATTCCTCTACCCTCCTGTCTGAACTCGTATAGCCCAATTTATTTGAGTTTGTCGGATGCTCTATTGAAGTTATCGTTCCATTTTCTTGACATGTTATTCTCATTTGTTTACCTCTGCTCTTGGGGCCATTTCACTTGAAGGAGTCCCCTGAAAGCAGACTGACCTGATTGTGTTGATTTTTCTCGTGACTTTTTGTCCTTTGTTCTATTTCACCATGTTTGTTTACTGTCTTATATTACTGTGACTGTTTGTCCTATTCTCTTTTAAGCAAGCTTACAGTAAAAGTTACTTTCTGAGTTTACCATAACCTGCGACTTTCACTGTGGTATTTACACTACACTACTGCCAGGTGTGCCGGTGGGGTTGAGTCTGTCCCTGGGGTTGAAGAGGCAGAGTAAGGAACCAACAATATTCAAGCAGCTCCTGCGGGGGGTAGCGCTACAGATTAAAATGGAAATCTGACTATTTTGTTGCAGGACAGATATTTTTCCATTCTTTCAGGTTTCATAATTCTGGCATGGGCAAAGCACAAAGCACTTTTCATAATAAATAGCCATGTATTTGGAAATACACAGATGTGAATGGAGCCTCATTGGTCTGTGCTACACGTGGCAAAGTAGCTCATGGGACATTTTGGCGTGGTGCGAGTTGCGCGTCTTTTTACTGCATTTGTTACCTGTTTTTTCATGTGGCAAAATGTGTGTTTGCTTCTGTTTTGGTGTGCCATTCGCAATTAATGGCACTGAAAGCCTGACTAGGTAATTTTAAGAGTATTAATGTGGTCATACACTTTACAATCTGATTGTACAATCTGTGTACAATTTCCTTTAAATGTATCAAAACTATATAATAAAAGTATAAATCATCTATCCAATCAGACAGGCTCCTGAACTACATCATGGGTGTCCTGTGGGCTGCATGTGGCCCCAGGGAGTTTAGCATGCAACCTTAGCCGGTCTAAAGAGACTATGTGGAAGCCCGACAAATGCAGGTGTGGAGAGATGGCAGGGATGCTATGAAAACTTTTTTGATGGGTGTGCTAATGAG